>ML253085.1:24661-35293 GCA_005239495.1 Nicotiana undulata | reverse complement strand
ACTCGATCAAATACAGTATCGAGTGCCAGTCGTGCCTCCCCTAGTTTGGGGGCGTGACAGGGTTCTTTCAGCAGTTATTAGGATCTTTAGTTGCAGAACTACCTGTTATTAATCCAGTAGTAATGAGGGATGTCCCATTGGTGAATAAAGTGAAACAATTACAATTAGTGCAAAGGTATCTAAAGAGGAAATTATCATGCTCTGGCAGGCATTTTGGATAATAAAGCTCCTGGTTGTGATGGATTTAATGCATTGTTTTTAATAGAGATTGGCATGTGATAGGTGATATAGTTACAAATGCAATGATGGAGTTCTTCTCAAGTTCAAATATATACCAGCCTATAAATTGTACAACAGTTACACTTGTACCCAAGATTGAAAAATCCTTCCAAAATTATTGGATATATGCCAATATCATATTGTACATTGCTATACAAGATTATATCTCAAGTGTTATAAAATAGGCTGCAAGGAGTGATGGATGTCCTGGTGGATAGGAATCAGTCAGCTTTTGTACCTGGTAGGCTGATAAATGATAACATAATTCTCAGTCATGAACTAGTAAAAGGGTATGGCAGAAAAGTGTTTCCCCTAGAAGCATGATGAAAATTGACATGAAAAAGGCTTATGATTCTGTTGAATGAAGTTGCTTGAAGCAGGAGTTGACAAGTCTACAGCTCTCAGGGAAGTTTGTGAATGGATTATGAGGTGTGTGACAACAGTCTCCTATTCCTTCATCATTAATAGGCAGCCTACAACACCATTTCAAGCAAAGAAAGGCTTGAGACAGGGAGATCCCCTGTCTCCTTATCTAATTGTGCTGGCTATGAAATATTTGATTAGGCTACTGAAAACACTTAAGAAGGATCCCAATTTTAGTTACCACTCCAAGTGTGCCAAAATGAACAAAGTCTAGTTAAATTTTGTTGATGATTTACTGTTGTTCTGTAGAGGAGATACGATCTCTGTGCAGATGTTGTATGAGTGCTTCCAAGATTTCTCAAAGGCTTCAAGATAAGTTGTTAATGCTGACAAAAGCTCTATTTTCTTTGGTGGAGTAAATACTGACAAGCAACAGGAGATACTACAGGTCCTAGGCTTTTCAAAATGGACATTACCAGTTAGATACTTGGGAGTGCCACTAAGTACTAAAAGACTATCATTAGTTCAATGCCAGCCTCTCATTGAAAAGATGTTAGGGAGAATCTAGTCTCGGACTTCAAGGTTTCTGTCATATACAGGGAGAATACAACTCATTAAAAGTGTGCTCTTTTCTATTCAAGTATTTTGGTTCTAGGTTTTTCTGCTGCCAAAGAAGCTGATCCAACTTATTGAAAGTGAGTGACGAAGATTCATATGGACTGGAGGGGTGGAGGTATCAAAGAAAACACTATTGGCATGGGAAAAACTATGCCAACCAAAAGCAGCAGGTGGTTTAAACTTACTTGATGTACAGACATAAAATAAGGAAGCTATTTGCAAACTACTATGGAACTTATGCAAGAAAAAGGATAAGATGTGGGTGTGATGGATTCAATTTACTGTAAGAAGCATAACTCATTGTGGAATGCTGAACCAAAACAAGCCTCTTGGATTGTGCAAAAGATATTGAAAGCTGAGAACTACTTTCAGGATGCTGGATTTGCAGAAGAAGATGTAATGAGAATGTAAAAGTCCCCTATCAAGGCCATGTATATGCAACTTAGAGGAGATTTTGCTAAAGTGTCATCGAGGAAACAATGTACAATAATGCTAGGTTGCTTAAGTGGATTTTCACACAATATTTGGTTGCTCATAGACGACTATTAACTAAGGACAGATTGAGGGGATGTGGCTGTTTGGAAGATACAACTTGTTCACTTTGCAATGCAGAAGAAGAATCCATTGATCATCTCTTCTTCAACTATTCTTATTCATCACGAATATGGACATCAATGTTACAGTGGTAAGGAATTCATAGACATGTGATGCCATGGACAAATGAGATAGCATGGACTGGGAGACACTACAAGGGAAGGAACACAAAAGCTAAAATATACAAGCTAACACTTAAGGCTGCTTGTACTACATTTGGAAAGAAAGGAATGACAGAATCTTTCAAGCAAAACAACGATCAACAACGGTACTTAGTAGACTAATAACACAAGATGTGCATGGCCGAGTAGCTTCTAAGTTGAGACTGCAGAGAAGATTGATGGATCTTAACTACTATCCTACTGTTCAATTAGATTGTTAAATAGTAGTATAGCAGTTAGTAATGAGGAGGACTAGTTGAATAGCTAAATCTGGGGCTTATGTCCATATCAGGCTTGAGCAGAACAGTGTAAATATTACACGTAAATAAAAAAAATTAATTACCAATAAAAAAAGCATATGAAAATTACAGTCAAAGAATAATTTGTTTCATACTCGAAATTCGAACAATGTCACATAAATTGAGAGTTCACTCTTTTCCTTCTTTGTTTCCTCTCCTTAATTTTCCAATAACCATTTTTTATCTTAGCGCCAAAATCTCTCTAATTCCCTATTACTTTATTTTTAATTTGGTAATAGTCTTTCAATGGACCAAAAAAGAGTCTATTATTTAGAAAAATAGCTCAAATGTTACTTGTTGTTTAAATAAAAATGGACTTTCTTAGTCCATAACCCTAAAGCTTCATGTTAAATTTAAAAGATTTTCTCATCTACTATTTGTTGATGACAAAATAAATTGCTTTTTTGTAACTGTTTCTACTAATTTGTCCTTTTTTCTTTGCATATTGTCAAAAATAAATCCAAGAAGACCATTTGCAAATTCTATTAAATTTTTTAAAATTTCTAATTTTGATATTATTTTTTCATAAAATATGAAATGGAGAACAAATAATTTTCATATTCATTGATCAATCATGTTTTCCTATTTTTTAGTGTCTAATTTAAAGGAAACCAAGAATATTAATAATGTGCATCAGACAGAAGGGTGAGGTAATTTTATTTTTTTTACATTTTTCAATATATGTATGTCTGAAAGAAGGACTTTCTTGTAGTAAAGATTTATTTGAAGCTCGTAATTAGAATATAGAAAACTAAAACCCACTTTTACATGGCTTTTATGATGAAATTCCAATTTAGCAAAACAAAATCAGAATATCAATGATATAATTTATAGAAAAAATAAGAGAAAGAAAATATAGATAATGAAACACAATTCAATATTAAAAGGATGAGTTCTATGAGAGATAAGAAGTCGAGGCAACTAAACAGAAGAGACTAGTGAGGTTAACAAGAAGAAAAATGTATTAACTAAACTGGAACTTTGATATATTCCATTAGTTTTACTATTAATCCATTATATCAAGGACAATTTAAGTTAACGTAAAGAAGTATTGACACTGGAAGCTATCTACAAAAATTAAAAATTTATTTGGAGGTTAACTCAAAATATTCTGCCTGCTAAATCAAATTTACTTGCTAGAGGCATTAATGTTCAAGCGACATATTATTTTTGTGGCTCAATGGAAAATAATGAACATGTATTTCTTGATTGCGAGAAGACAAGAGATGTTTGGGTGAAATGACAGTATGAACTCGATGTGGAAGAAGTTAATATGGCAGAGTTCCTTGGTGGTGTTTTTAATGAGTTAGATTCGTTGAAGGCTAGGCACACATGTGCAATCCATCAAAAAATTTGGACCATGAGGAACAAATTTATGTGAAATAGTAAAGTTCTTACTTATACTTATGTGTTATATGAAACTTTCAAATTTTTAAGTGAATGAGAGATTGCCATGACTAAAAAGCGATCGAGAGGTCTAATGAGTGCTTCTACTCGAGTTGTAGCCTCGTCTTGGTCGAAGCTCCACATGGGATCTGAATACAATATAGATGCAATTATCTTCCTTACTTCAAGTTTTAGTGGAGCAACGTTGTCGTGCGTGATAGAGCATGTCAGTTTGTAATTACAACTTTTTCAGTTTTCAAGGTTGTATCAATGCTAGGCAAGATAAAATATGGGTGTACGTTTTGCCCTTATCTAGTTGATTCAACTTTTTAGTGGCCCGGGTGTGACGACCCAAATCCCATAATATGTCGTGATGGTGCCCAATGGTGTTGTTAGACAAGCCAATGGTAAATCTCCAATTTAGCTATCCATTTGTTTAACTTAAACTTAGAAATTTCATTAGATAAATAGAAATAAAATCTAGAACTCATGGAAACATACTTACTGTTTTACTAAAATAACGAGTATGAATAGTACATAAAGCAAAGTGATAATAACGACAAATATAATTGTGAAAGTCCACTCGAAGACCCCAAACCCCGATGTTACAAGTGCATGAACCATCTAGTGAATATACAAAACCACTATAGCTATTGTCCGAAATGAAATAGACAGAAATAATAAATAAGATAGAGGGAGGCTCCGGATGCTGCAGATCGAAGCAAGTAAGACAGTTCACCAGTAAATCTCCGTGTGATGCGTCTACCTGCCCGTGTGACCACTAGAATTACCTGTCTTTGTACATGCACAATCAGCGGCATGAGTACGTAAATCAATGCGTGCCCAGTAAGTATCTAGTCTAACCTCGAAAAAGTAGTAACGAGGGGTCGTTTGACACATACTAGTGGTCAAATAATAAATACATAAAGTTGATCGGTATGAAGCACATCAAATAACAACAAAACAAATAAGCTTTAATAATAAACTTCCAAACATGGATTATTAAGAAATCATTAAAATGTGATTACCGGCCTCGAAGGCATAAAATCAATGGATATTAATACCACATTAAATCTCAAGTGTTACGCACGAGTCTGCCGAGGCGAATGCCCCGATCCCATAGAAATAGTGATACACAATGTCGTCGACGCTAACGGTCCAAACCCATAAGAATAACTCACAATACTATTGAGGCGAACAACATAATCCCATGAGAGTAATTAAAAATCCTGCTTAGGCAAACGACCCGATCCCATAAGAGTAATTATTAATCCTGCCGAGGCGAATGACTCGATCCCATAAGAGTAATTATTAATCCTGCCGAGGTGAACTGACCGATCCCATAAGAGTAAAGAAACTCTCTCGCCCTCAAAAATACATGTGAGTAAAAAAAATACGAAACTACCATTCATCAAATATTTCACATTATTCAAAGTAAGAGACTCGGTCAATATTTTATTCTAGTCTTAATCTTAGTCATAAATTAAAGAATCAAATCCATAAGATTAATTCAAATAGCATATTTAAGGCATGATGTGAATCTAGATCTACCCGAACATAAACATGTATATAGCTACGTACGGACTCCCGTCAACTAGTAGCACGCAACAATTTATACACCTAAGGGGATTATTCCCTATCACAAGATTAGGCAAGAGACTTACCTCGCTTCCAAGCTCGCTACTCAGTCTTAAACCTCACTAGAAGTCCCCAATCGATGCCGAGCAACCCGAATCTAGTCAAAAATCGTACAAACTAATCAATATATGCTCAAAAGTTCATAATTTATCTATTAAAGTGATTTTCCAACATCATAAAGTTCATAAAAGTCATCCCTGGGCGCACGTGCCCGGATTCCAGAATTTTTTGAAGATAATCATTACCCATGACCTCACGAACTCAAATATATAATTTATTTCAAATTCCATAATTAATTTTTGGTTAAATCTCATTTTCACTAAACTCTAGATTTTCAACAAAAATCCCATAATTTTCACTAATTTTCATATTAAATCTACTCATATCCATGCATTTAACTCAAGAATTGATAAAATTTACTGTGATGTTGAAAAAAATCGCCCACGAAAGTGCTCTCAATTTCGTCCAAACCAAGTGAAAATTTGGCGAAGTCCCAAAATAAAAGTGTTCTGCCGAGGCCCTTTCTTCTTCGCGATCACGGAAGAAGCTTTACGATCTCGAAGGTCAAATTCATCCAGCTGCGCAACTACCCTTCGCGTTCGCGAACAGACAGTCGCGTTCGCGATGAACCGTCTCCCAGCCTTCTGCGCTCGGAATTCCCAATTCGCATTCGCGAAGGCCAATTGCCTTCCACGCTAGCTCTACTCCTCCCTTCTTCGCGTTTGCGAATTTGTCTACGTGTTCACAAAGAAAGACATGATCCTCCCTTGTGTTCGCGAAGAGTAAAATTTCACATCCCCCTCCAGCGCGATCGCGGGACAACCTTCACGATCGCGAAGCACACCAGCAGTTTCAGCCAAGTTTAACTTTGCTCTGGGTGGTCCGAAATACACCCGAGCCACCCGGCGCCTCGTCCAAATATACCAACATATCCATAAATATACTACGGACTTACTCAAAGCCTAATAACACATAAAAAAACATCGGAACCAAGAATCGTACCTCAAACCAAATTACTCAACTTCTAAACTTCAAATTCATTCCAACCAACTCCAAACGCGATGAACCATACTTAGAGAACTCGGAATGGTGCCAAATTTTACGCACAAGTCACAAATCACAATATGAACCTATCCAAGGCTCGAAATCCCAAACAGATATCGATAACACCAAAGTGCCCTTCAAACAAACGTTGGATATTCTATACCATCAAAATGCTAACTCTCAAGCCGAAACGTTTCCGGTCTACCTGAAACTCGATTCGAACATACGCTCAAGTACAAAGTCACCGTACGAACCTATTGAACCTTTTAATTTCGATTCCAAGATCGTTTACTCAACGTGTTCACGCAAGTGAAACTTGACCACCTTAGGCCACTATTATGGAACTAAGTGTTCGCAATTCAATCCGAACCCTTCAAAAACCAAACCAACTATCCCCGCAAGTCATAAGATAGAAAAAGCACATACAAAAAGTCTTAAATAGGGGAACGGAAACCTAGAAAGCAAAATGACCGGTCGGGTCGTACACCGAGTATAATCAAATATGATGCTCAGGACATTATAATTTCTTGTAACTCCTATGGGAAGATTTTATGAAGTTTGAAGTGCTTTTAGATGATTGTCGTTTCTTGTTAAGGAGAAATCCTAATATTTCTCTAGTGTGAGTTAAGAGACAAGCAAATCTAGCTGCTCATTGGTTGACTAGAGATTCTAAAAAATTTGTTAGTCCTTTCTATTGGAAGTATGCTCTTAATTTTATTGTAAATTTGCTAGTTGCCGATTCAGCCTAGTAAAAGTTTTTATTTGATTTTTGTTAAGCGATACATATTAAGAACCAAAATAGTTCTACCCTATACATTAAGGACCATATTTTCTAACTTTTCTAGCCAAAGGTACTACCTGAAATGGTTCATTTCTTTGTTTTATAAACTTTAAGGTGCTCAAGAAAACAAAAAGTTATTTAAGGTGGCAAAGTATGAAAATCCATAAAAGCTTAACAAGCTCCTACACTCTTGACTCTATTTTCTCGCAATTTTAGAGAATCAAAGAAAAAGAGGAAGGAGAAGATGATGCGAACGAGGTTGCTATGGTTCACAATAGGTCTCACTTCCGTTTCAGCTACAATGACTCACTTCATATTCAAAGATCTATGGGCTGATCGACTCTCTCTTTCTTCCCAAGTAATTTCTCTGACCAAGAAAAAACATTATTGTTATTATTTGTTTTTTTGGGGAAAAGAAATGTTGATTTATTCCTCTTTTTTTTTTGGAGTACAGTTGAAGGAGAAATTTAGCGTCTTGGAGACTAGGGTTTCCAGTCTTGAAGTGCTTCGTGATAGTCCCAATCCTCAGCAGGTATTTTCTGTCTAATATGAAGGAATAATATTTATTGTAGTTTTTTTTTTACAACCTGAATTTAGCTTCAGAAGTTAAGCTGGTCAATTGTATACTTAAGTATGGTTATATTATGAGATTATTTATTATATAAGCAAATTCCTGTGGAATCAAGCTTTGTTTAGTTCCAATCAAGTTTGCCTTCTGGATTTAGTTGAGGTTGGCCCCAACATTGCAACAACAACAACAACAGTAACTAAGCCTCTCCCAAACAAGTTATGGTTGGCTATATGAATCCTTACTGACCACATTACTTCATTCAAACTCATCTCATGCTAATATTATGCACATACAAATTAAAAGTGTTAGAAGTATTAGAAACAGGTCCCAACACTACTGTTATGAAAAAAAAAAGTTTGCCTTCTGCATTTGCATACACCCATAGCCAATTACCTCGTTCAAATCGGTTAAAATGTTCTAAATAGTTTTGCTTAGCTCACCCTTTTGAGGGATGACCTCTCACATTATTCCTGAATATTAGTTTGATATATCAGCTCTGTCTTCTGTTCCCCGTTTCTTATTCCAAATGTTGTTACTAATGTTATTAGTCTCTTCTAGATGGAGGCTAGCTTCTTTTACAGTCAGTGAGATGCTGAGTGGGAATGCTTGACAAGGACGACTCCTTTTAATTGGTGTTGCACTTTTCATCTAGCAAGAAATTCTCTGATTTTCTATTTTCAGAAATTTTCCCGAGAGGTAGCTAAGAAGAAAAGAGCAGATTACTAGCCCAAATCACATGCTGATACTGTGAATCAACATTACTTTTACAATTTTTTTTTTCCAGAACTTAGTTCCTCTAAATGTTATCAAAGACATCTAACGTGCCATAAGTGACATACCTGATTTACCCAAAAATAATGATAACGAGAACAATGTTAAAAAATTTGTTATAAAAAGAATGAGAACCTAGTTAAAAGGTTGGCTTGAGGCATGCTTCAGCTCTGAACCTGGGTATAGGCATGCTGGGTGCTGCACCTCACTTAAGTGGCTGTTCAATGCCTCAGCACCCCCTGGCGCTTCTTGAAAAAGGTCAACAACAACAACAAACCCAGTATGATCCCAACAGGTGGGGTTCTTGAAAAAGGTCATACCAAGAAATAAATATACTTGGCAAAGCAATATATTAGTCAATCAATACTAATTTATATTTCACTCTTTCAATTCCGGGGTGTCCTAATATTTTTGGAAACTAGTCATTCTTTATGCAATTTTCATGTCTTTCAGGAATTTAAATACACTAAACAAGTGGAATTTTTTAACTTTGATGTGATGCGTTCTCTATCAAACTAGTTTTCAGTCATTATTTGAGAATATCTTTTTATGCTGTCAGCTGTATAGTAGATAAATCAAATTATCATTTTAAACTCTATGTCCAGTCAAATACTCTATAGCATACGACAGATGCAACACCTGCTAAGAAAATATCATCTACGAACATGTTTATTAGGAATAGATATATAAACACATCTTTCACAACAAATTACATATTTAACTTAATTGCAACTCTTTCAATTCAGTTGTTTATGTAATTGTTGTTTGTGTTTATTACTTCTTCTACTTGCCCTACATATATTATTCTTCTCTTCATCCATGCCTCTCTTCAGTAAAGTGAGTGCTTTTGTAGGCTTGTTGCTTTTTGACAGCACCAATGAAAATAATGGGTCTTGGACCCTCTTTTCAACGGGAGTCTTGGAACAACGGTAAAGTTGTCTCCATGTGACCTATAGATCATAGGATCAAGCCGTGGAAGCAACCACTAATGCTTGCACTAGGGTAAGCTGTCTGCATCACACCCTTGAGGTGCGACCCTTCTGCAGCTCATGCGTGAACGCTGAATGCTTTTTGCACCGGGCTGTCCTTTTACCCTCTTTGCAAACCTTTAATGGTTGACTTAGAACTACGAAGGGATTCCCTGACCTGAATTGGAAGTAAAGATCTATATCTCAAAGGGCTCGCCTGAGGATTATTTGTGGCTCGATTGGTAGAAATCTTGATGGAATTTCATGGCTAGAGAGGAGAGTGCAGTTGAGGTAGAGAAGTAACAAAATCGGGGAGAGTTAGTGGTTGTTTATAGGCTGTAAATAGTTCATTTTAATCAGTAACAGCATAAAAAAGAAGGTTGAGTACTCTAAGAGGTGCACCATAAAGGAAGAAAAGAACCAAAAGTCGGACGAATTAGCAGATAATACTAATGCAGTGAATGCTGCTTGCATAAACAGTACGTATGGGTTGAAAGAATGAGAAAGAAGAAATTCTAGAGCTGACACCTAGAATTTCCTTGTAAATAACTTTGTAGCCAAGGCTGAATAAATCACCAGTGAAGCTTAAAAAAAAGGAAGGAATCATGGAAATCAACTCACAATTCAATCATCATAAGATAGTGTATATAAGTAGCTAGATCTTTTGTTTATGCATTGAACAATAGCAAGAATGAGGCAAATAGCTATTTCATGATTTTAGAACTACTATACTCCAACTAGAGTGGAAAATCATCGGATATTGTAATTAAACACTGAATGATGTGGTTCCTCGAATCTATCATAAAAAACACATTAGACTCTTCTCGGATTAAGGACCTTATAAGATAAATCTGAATATGACATGCTTGTGGAAGCAACAATAGTGCCTTTATCTGACTGACTGAACCTAAACCAGTTAAAATATGCTCCAAATGTGATGATATAATATGCTTATAAAAAATAACATAAATTTGTTACAGCTGTTGATAAGAGTTTTCAAAATTATTTCTGACTTGCATCATGTGTCAGACCCAAATGTTATGTCTGACCAACCTTCTGCAAAGAAGAGCGTGTGTATGTGTGTGTATATATATATATAGTAAGTTTTGTTAGTGTTAAAAAAACCAACACTAAGAAAGTTCTGTGATTACATCCCAAC
>ML253085.1:5744-20744 GCA_005239495.1 Nicotiana undulata | reverse complement strand
TCGTACTTGGCTAACTGCTTTAGCCTTGCTGAGTTAATTTGTTAAATATCTTACAGCTCTTCTTCCTTTACTTGTAGGATGAAGGGAACTAAATCACTAACTAAAGCGCCATCTTCAGATCGTTGCATCAACATGGCTGTACGTCGTTTCTTGATTATGTACCTTTGTGATGTCTGATATCTGCAAGATAATCTGTAATAGAGAACATGAAATTTGATATTTTCATTTGGTGGTACAAATTTGTAGTCTCGTAATCCAGTCGCAGTCAAGCACTCCCTTCCTCCCAAATTCGCCAAAAGAAAAAAAAAATAGAAGTATCTCTGATCAATTGAAAGGGTGTTCCCTCAAGTTTAAGAATATTATAATGTAACATGATATTCTCCGAAGATTTTAACATATTTCTGAACTCATAGTCACGTTATATGAGTTGCAGATGTCGCCTCTAGTTATTTATTTATTTATGGACAAGTTACAGTATATTTTGCTTTCGGAGCACATCTGGAAATGGAATAATGGATTGAGTTAACGTAGGATAATGTATCTCGCATAGGAAAGTCAAAGCGTTATTGGTTTATATATAATATATTAGTGCTTCGCCCTCTTTTGGGCAATATTAGTTCTATTTCTTAAGAAATCACACGGATTGAGGGAAACATATATGTAAATATTTTGGTTTCAAATCTTGTGGTGTTTGGATTTTGGTTTTGGTTCGCGTTTATCTGGGGAACATTATTGTTTTTTCTTGTTTTTGGAAAATGACGTGCATTATTCTATTTGGTTTTGGAAACAAAATCAGTAAGCCAAGTACTTGGTTTAAAATTTTAAAGATTGTTCTAAGAAAAAAGAGAGGCAAATGCGATTTCCAGCCCCATTTCTGATTTTTCCTGGTTTTAGTTTAAAACCAAATAGGATTGTGCATGCAATCTTATCAATTAAGCTCCTTAGCCTTAGGTCACTATAAATTCCTACCCCATTAACAAGGTACAAACAAATAAGTAGTATTTTCCAAGTCTACATCAAATAAAAAGGAAGAAGAAGTTTTCAAAGTAAACTGCACTAATTGATTCCTTCATGTGAAAAAGAGGTGGAGAAGAACAGAGGGAAGGCTAAGGAAGATAATGGTAACAACAATGAACAAAAAGAGATTACCCCCAACAATATGAATATGGATAATATTAGCAATGAAGGAGAACATGATTCTCAAAAGCAGGATGCAGAAATACAAGAAAGTTCTGATAGTGCAACGACTAAAATAAAAAAGCAGGAAGGTATTCATTTCGTTGACGAGTTCAATTGCTACAAGAATTTAGAGACAACTAAAGAGGATTCAGAGATAGGCAAAAGAACAACACCTACTGACGAAAATGATACTGAATCTAGAACTCTCAGTGATAACAGAGTTGAAGATTCTTCTCAATTACAAGATGAGGTTGATAATGATAAGGATGTAGAATCAGTACAAGTTAGAGGAAGAAGTGAACACAGGAAAAATGGAGGAAGAAGAAGGAAAACAAGAGACAGAATTGTTCCTACCAGAAAAGGAAAGGAACACAAGCAGATCACCTCACCCTCTAATATCCATGATTAATACAATCTTTTGGAACATTAGAGGAGTGAGATCTAAAAAAGCTATCCATAGACTCCGAAATCTTGTCAATATAGACAAAGTGGTATTTGCTGCTGTTTTAGAACTATTTGTTGATAAGAAGAAAATTGATGGTTATAGGAAATTCTTAGGTTTCCAACATTGCATAGCTAACACCAATGGTAAGATCTGGTGCTTCTGGAAGTATTTAGATCAAGCTGTGATTATTGCTAACGATGATCAACAGATCTCCATTAATTTCAAAAAATATGATGATGACATAGGTACATGTATAACTTCAGTTTATGCTAAATGTACTGCCTTAGAAAGGAAGCTTCTGTGGGACAGTGTTGAAGACATTTTCAATCTAGTCAATGGTCCATGGTGCATTGGAGGCGACTTTAATGTTATAATGGACCCCGAGGAAAAGCTGGGAGGTAGGCCTCACAGAGCTAGTAGAAGTCTTGACTTTATTAGCACCATGGAAGCTTGTGTTTAACAGATATTGGTTATGTTGGACCAAGATTCACTTGGTGTAACAATAGAAGGCCTAGCAAGAGAATATGGAAGAGGCTTGATAGGATTTTTGTAAATGATCAATGGTCCCAGAATCTCCAGTATAATGTTGTTAAGCATTTGGTCAAGACTGGTTCTGACCATAGACCTTTGTTGATGAAGAGCCACAATGATCAACACTCTAGCATCAAGTATTTCAGATTTTAAACTTCTGGACAAATCAAGAGGGTTTCCATGAGATAGTTCAAGAAACATGGAATATGCAGGTTGAAGGTAATGCTATGTGGAAATTATAGTGCAAGTTGAAGGCCCTGAGCAAGAAACTTAGCAACTGGTCCAGAAACATTATTGGTGATGTGAATGAAAAAGTTAGCAGCTGGGAAGCCAAGGTCCATATACTCGAAGAGTTAGACATCATCAACAACAATGAACAAGGAAGGGAAGAACTTAATAAAGGCCATGTCAATATATTAGGTGGTTGAGTATGCAAGAATCCCTTCTTAGGCAAAAAGCCCAAATCAAATGGTTTCAGGAAGGTGATTATAACAGTAAGTACTTTCATAGTGTTCTCAGGGACAGAATAAAGAAGTTACAACTATATAGAATCAAGAACCACAGAGGAAGATGGATCCAAGGTGAAGAAAAAATAGCGAGAGCTGCCGTTAGGCACTTTGAGAAACTGTTTAATTTGAAACAACCTACCGGTAATCGTAGACTATTGGACTGTATTCCATCGATCGTGACAAATGAGGATAATGTGGCTCTTACTAGATTGCCTGATGAAAAAGAAATCAAAGATGCTATTTTTAGTATGAGCTCAGATAGCTCTGCTGGCCCTGATGGCTATAATGGGAAGTTCTTCCAATGTTGTTGGGAAATTATTAAGCAGGACATAATAGAGTTTGTTTTTGAGTTCTTTAGAGGAAAGAGGATTACCAAGTTCTACACTCATACTTTCCTTGCCTTGATCCCTAAAGTAGAATCACCCTCTACATTCTCTGACCTGAGGCCTATTAGTCTTAGCAATTTTACCAACAAGATTATATCTAAGATTATTTCTAGAAGGCTTAACCCCTTTCTTTCTAATCTCATTTCTATTAATCAAAGTGGTTTTGTTACAGGAAGGCTAATTACTGAGAATGCCTTGATGGATCAGGAGATTATACATGCTATATCCAAACCTAACACTGGAGGGAACATAGTAATGAAGTTAGATATGGCCAAGGCATATGATAGAATGTCTTGGACATTTATAACTTCCGTACTCAATAGGTTTGGTTTCGCTCAGAGCTGGATTGAAATCATATAGAGATTGATCTCTGAAGTGTGGTATTCCATAATTATAAATGGCTCAAGAAAGGGATTCTTCACTTCCTCCCAGGGGCTTAAACAGGGAGATCCTCTTTCTCCTTCTCTGTTTATTCTAGCAGCTGAAGTGTTATCCAGATCTCTGAATAAATTACACACTAATGAGAACTTTATTCCTTTTTCTATGAGTTGCAGGGGACCTCAGGTTAATCATTTGGCATATGCAGATGACATAGTCATTTTCAGCAGTGGTAATACTAAGTTAGTAAATCTCATCATGAAGCAGATCAAGAATTATGAAAAAGCCTCGGGTCAAAAGGTCAATGATAATAGGAGCTTCTTCTTAACCAGTCCAAAGACTAGTGCTTTCAGAATCAATAGGCTGAGATGTTGTACTGGGTTTATGGAGAAGAGCTTTCCATTTACATATCTGGGTTTCCCTTTATATATAGGAAGGAAGATGATCAGTTACTTTGATGGTATGGTCACTAAGGTTGTCAAAAAACTTAGTGGCTGGCAGGGTAATATGTTGTCTCATGGGGGAAGAATGGTGCTAATTAAGAGTGTTCTCCAGTCTCTTCCTGTTTATATCCTTTCTGCAGTTTGCCCTCCAAAGAGCACTCTGAATCTTCTCGAGAAGTAATTTGCCAGATACTTTTGGGGTTCTTCCGGAGACAAGAACAAATACCATTGGAGCTCATGGAAAAATTTATGTTTCCCAAAGAATGAAGGGGGAGTTGGCATAAGAAGTATGGAGGATATCTCTAACACCTTAGCAATAAAAAGATGGTGGAGGTTCAGAACCCAACCATCTCTCCTTGCAAAATTCCTCAACGCTAAGTATTGTTCTAAGACTCACCCCGTGTCCAGAGCCATTAATAGTAGAGATTCACAGATTTGGAAGAATATGCTTCAAGCAAGAGACAAAGATGAGTGTAGAATTCTATGGAAGATCAATGCTGGAGATATTAACTTCTGGTGGGATAGCTGGGCAGATAATGGAGCATTAGTGAAACTGGTACCTCAATCTCCCATGAATTCCAAAAGTACTGTAAGTGATTTTATTATTCATGGAAGATGGAATATGGACAAGATTAGAGAAGCAATCCCAGAACACTTGGATCAATAGATCATGCATATTGAAATTGGAGAACCCGATCAAAAAGATTATGCAATATGGAAAGACACTGAAGATGGGAAATACTCTACCAAGTCGGCATGGTTGGCAATTAGACATAGCAAGCAAAAGAATCTGGAGTTGAATAAAGTATGGCACAAATCCATTCCATTTAAAATCTCATTCCTGGTGTGGAGACTTTACTTGAGGAAGTTACCATTCGATAAAGTGATTGCAAATTTTGGGAATCACGTAGTATCCAAATGTATTTGTTGTCAAAGAACACAATGTAATTCCATCCATCATACCTTTATAGAGGGTGAGGCTGCCTGTCATGTGTGGAAATATTTTGGAGGGCCTTTTGGTATCACCCATCATAATAATTGGGGATATTACAAGAGTGCTTAAACAGTGGTGGGATATAGAGCCTAAGAATGAAGTACACAGGCTAGTTCTTCAGGCTACGCCAATGATTATTAGTTGGAAAATATGGACCCATCATAATAATTGGGATATTAGAAGAGTGCTTAAACAATGGTGGGATATAAAGCCTAAGAATGAAGTACACAAGCTAGTTCTTCAAGCTACACCAGTGATTATTAGTTAGAAAATATGGAGAAACTGGACTGCTTGAAAATTTGGTGATAAAAAAAGATTTGTTAGAGTTAAAATGGAACAACAAATTGTTTGGATTATTAAAGCAACTCTACAAACTGCCTTCCCAAAAATTGAACTTCCAGGAACTTGGATCCCTATCTCTGACATGGTGGAGAGGTTGAAGCCAGTAGTGATTTGGAGGCAAGTAAATTGGATTAAACCTTTACCAGATATGGTAAAGGTCAATACTGATGGACATTATGTTATGGAAACTGGCAGAGCCGGTATAGGAGGCCTGGTCAGAAATGAGAATGGAGATCTAATCATGGCTTTCTCAGTCCTTGTTCAATCCAAAAGCAACAATCTAGCAGAGGTTGCCGCAGCTAAATATGGTGGAGAATGGTGCATACAGAATGGGTACAATAGATTCAACCTGGAGCTGGACTCTTTGCTCATCACTAATATGCTCCTTAATATGGATACTAGTAACCTTAAGCTCAGGAAACTGATCAAAGACACTTCTAAGATCATTCAAGAAGCGGAGGTGATAATTTCACACTGTTATAGAGAAGCAAATCAAGTGGCAGACTTTCTTGCTAAAATGGCTTCCTCAGGTGGAACTAGTACCTTCTATCACTCTTTTCAACAACTTCCGAAAGAGGTAAAAGGATTTTTTCAACTTGACAAATGGCAGTTACCTAACATAAGAAGAAGATATGACAAAGCCAATTTTTTTATTAGTTGAATTATAATTAGGAGATATGGAAGTGTTCTTGTATAGAGAAGTCTCTTCCACATTATCTTTTGAAAACTATATGTAATAGTTTGGTAAGTAATGCTTTGGAGGTTAGGTCTATGCCCCCTCCTCTCTTTGTACTCTACAACTTTTGTAATGGACAAGGTAGGGGTCAAGCCAAATCCCCCACATCAACGGCATTCTGCCTTGGTGATGGCTTAACTTAAAAAAAAAAAAAAACTGCACTAATTGACCGGCCTCAAAAGGATGAATAAAACTAACAAAAACAGCGGGACAACATGTTTGAAAGGTTTTATTATTGTGTACCAAAACTCTCTCGGTAGAATTCCTAAGATAACACATTTTGACTATATTTGGAGTCTTGCTAACCTCAACTCAGTGCTAGGGGGACGAATTCTTCTAGTAATAATATTGAACTAATGAGCTTAACTGAAGTGACATGAACAATAAGCTCGATCCTAACTTGTTTGAGATTGTGGTATTATTGTTGTTGTGGTATTTATGTACTTAGCTCAAGTCAATTACTTTTCTCAAATATAAAAAGATGCATTATCAATAGGTAGAAGGAATTAATCCGACAATGTTCTTGGTGATGGATGTGAATAGGAGTTACTGATACTTTTCCATAGATTTAATATTAATGCTTAATTTCAGCTCTATAGAAAGCAAAATGCCCTTGAACTGTGGGAAAAGATTGAATAAAAATGAATACTCTTCTAGCATTATGAATTTCATACATGCCATTGAGGGGGTTTTCCTCATTGCTGGCTTCTTTAACTTTCAGAAGAAGCAAGAATTTCCTATTCGGTCTATTTTTGGGAAAACAATAAATAAAACTAAAGAAAAATCTGGTCCTATAACTCTACCACATTTTCCTCCATCAGAAGAAAAACGAAAGGCATTTCCTGGTCCCCAGAGCTGAGGATGCAGGGAGATGTGCCCCAACAAAATAAAAGAATGAAAGGACGCTTTGCGTTGGATGCTCTTTAACCATGATGTCTCTGTTGTTGTCTGGGAGAGCGTCGAAGCTTGCTTCTTCTCCAGGCATTAATTGATCTCTCATAATTCTTCTAAATTAACGCCTATGATCTTTTCTATCTATGCAATACAATGAAGTAATATCTAATTATCTACATTATTATTTACAGAATTAGAGCCAGTGTTGGCTTCTTTTGCTGTGCCTAATTCCAGCATATCTGCTACTGCAGAATGAGGGTTGACAGAAGTATCTAAGTTGTGATGATTCCGTTCATGTCGTGCTTCGAAAGACCAAACGAGGACTAATGCTACCATTACAACTGAGAGGAAAACAAGTCCTCCCCATACCAAATGCGCACTTTTCTTCAATGGTTTGCAATGTTTGTCAATGATATCATCGAATGCATTAAATACTGTGTCACACTGAGTTAGGTTTTCAATTCCAGGGTACACGTCGAGTATTTTCTGGAGAGCAATTGTGTATGCCTCCACATTGTTGAAATCTCTAGGGGAGACCATCACTCCTCCCTTGCAGTTTGGATCAGTGCATGTCAACATCCTTAACAACTTCATCAAATAAAAGGAGGATTAATGGAGAACATCATCCACATTATTATTGCTATAGTAGGTAGAATATTGTACTTACCCCAGGGAGATCCCCTACTCGAATTGTAGTAGATGAACAGTTTTGTGGCTGGTAGTTGTATTCTGGTGGACCGGAGAAAGGATTGCAGATTTGTGCAACATTGCCATATTCTGTAGATAATCTTTGGTTGACCTGCAGTTATCCAACATTTCAAGATTTTGATAAATACGATGGAATCTTTATTGACTCATAAAGAGTTACCAAAGGAAAAGTACTGAAGAATTACCTCGTTAACTATTCGATGTACCCCTTCACTGACATCATAAAGGACTGATTCAGCTGAAACCAATTCATCGCAGGGAAGAATTGAACTCAAACTGCTGTTGTAGGGATCTGACTGGAAATTTTCTAGTGCGGTGCATGTATCTCCAGCAAAGCTGCAAAGCCACTTCATTACTATGTATATACTCAAATGAAATGTACCAGATGAGAATAGTTTTCTTACTTGTCTAACAAGTAATAAATGCCAAAAAGAAACCAACACAGAGCTGTAAAGATCCAACACAATGTAATGAGCCTGCATTTATATCACAAGAATGTATCACAACTTTGTACACTGCTGTTTTTTGTGTCTTTTAGATTTTGACATAACATACTTACAAGTTAAGGGTTCTTCTAAATTTGAGTATCCCAAATACTGCAATTAAAAAGGATGATCACACCGTTAATTAGTCAGTGTAGTACTTGACCAATGCAAAAATATAAAAAGATCAAACTAGTTTACCTGATAAGGCAATTACAGCAACCAAGTTTAGAGAAATAACCACTGTAGTCACTATGTACCTGTGCGCGAATCCGGATTATTTGAGCAGTAAATTCCGAATACTGAATGATTAAACAAATTAAAGGATGGGAGAGAGACTTACACTATGTTGAGAAGTTTTTCGATTAATCGCCTATTTTTTCTGGCTTCCCTATGTATATCATCAGCCTGTCTGTTAAGACTTATAGAGGTAGGTACCAAGAAGTCAGCAGCCTCTTTACCTAAATCAGTCCCTTGTAAGCCATTATTCATCTCTTTCATGGCTTCAGTTGTAGTGTAAATGGTCTCTGATGCCCCATCTGCTGTATCTATGATAATGTCCACTACTGTATCCGTTCTTGAATGAAACTTTTCATTCCCTCCTAGAACAAGGCCTGTTGCTGTTCTGTGAAAATTAATGTAAAAGCTGTTTCAGTTGCTTCAACCTTTCATAATAGTATACTACTCCCTCCTGTGAACATATTTCCTTTTTAGGCCGCGTAAAATAATTGACCTCTTTTCATATATGGAAACAATTTACCTTTATGCCGTGATTTATAGCCACAGAAAATATATGTTACACCACAAGAGTTCAAAAGTATTCTTTTTTTTCTTAAATTTTGTGCACAATCAGATATGTTCATATAAATTAAACCAGAATGAGTAATATTCAAGAAATAATCCATCCATTTGGAAAATGACTTTTTCTTATTACTCTCTCCGTCTGACACTATTCGAATTTCGAGAATCAAACAAGTTTTTCTTTCACCATAATTTTTTACATGCCTTTCAAATATTTTGAATTTTTAATTATTGTGACTTATAATAGTTTTACGTAGTTTTCAAATATATAAATTTTATTTCACAAAAATTAAAGATTCTAATCTGAACTCAGGATCAAAATTAAGAAGTAAAACACTCAAAATTTGAACTATCTCACATAAATTGGGATAGACGACGTTTTAATTCAGCTTTATCCCCATAACTGTAAGTCACTAAATTATTTTTTATCACATAAAACTAACTCTTTAATAAAATTCAAGCGCAATAATAGTAACGCCACTATAATTATAAAGTCGCTTTGACGGGTGTTGTTGTAGTTGGTAAAAGTTTAGTAACTTTACTGTTACAGTAGGTAAAGTGCAAAACTTTTTAATATGATAAAAAATAGTTAGTGAATTTAGTGTTATAGTAGATAATGTTGGGTGACCACATTTGATGCAAAGAATTGTGAAGTAACTTACATGGCTAAAATTGTCAAGAAAATGGCTGAGAGAATAAGCCAGAGATAGTAGTGTTCATTATGACAAGTTGATCTCCTTTTAAGCTTTC
Organism: Nicotiana undulata; assembly: GCA_005239495.1. NCBI lineage: Eukaryota > Viridiplantae > Streptophyta > Magnoliopsida > Solanales > Solanaceae > Nicotiana > Nicotiana undulata. Next base: position 11,166 of record ML253085.1, on the reverse strand, counting down.
TGTTCTTTCTTTTGCAGCAAAAAGTTGAAGCAAGAAGAAATAGTCCATATCCTAAGCCAAACACCAGCCACACCACAGCAATGGCATAGCCATATATACCTGTAAAGATGGTTGACTGCACCAAATACTGTATTTTAGTTTAATTTGTTTCCTCTATACGTGATACAATCTTCTAAATTTAACAATTGGTAGGATAGTTTTATCCTAAATAATTGGAAAAAATGTTTTTCGTAAAAACGTAAAATAATTAATATAGTATTTCAAATGTAAAGAAAATTCAATAGCTAAATTCAAAAAGTAACTAGATAGATGAAATAGAGTTGAACTCTTTTACACTACACTATGTAACCTGAACTCGCTATAACATGTTAAATCATATTGAACTTACACTCCAATAATGTTTCTCCGTAATGTCATATCCTCCTCTATATTTCTTGAAATTGTCCAAAGGATCAACCCTCACAGTATCATCTGATTGCTGTATGGATCCTGACTCATTCTCTATTTCAACCAATTCTTTTTCTGCAAAATTTAAAAATCATTTTTGCACAAAATTAAATATGAGAAGAAAATAAAAGAAAAATAGTAAAGTCAGGAATGATTAATACACTTTCAGCTGGCTAGGACATAAGTTGCAAAAATGAACAACGTTTAATTGATATGCAAGGTTTGCAATAGCGCCGTTAAATATTTCCAAACTCTTTGTATTCCTAATTTTATGATAATATACCCCAATCGGAAAAGTAGGCTATGGTTTTGAATATTTATTCATATCACACGATTAAAATGTTATTGAAGGTCTTTCTTTCTAAACTATGTTATCTGTTTCAAATGACACAAAATGTTTAATATTTTAAAAACCACTGTCACCGTGTTTTAAATATTTTTAAACAGTTTATGTTTTATACATTTTATAAATATTTACATAATTAGATCATTTATAAAGTAATCAAATAAAAATTAGTAAGTAAATCGAAAAAATAATAACTAATCTGATATAACATGTTAAACTATATTGATAGTGTAATATCATACTATCAATATATATAGCATAAATTCTTTTAAATATACGTCTGTATTGTTGAAAATTGCAAAAATAAATGTCTTTGAATTTAAATCTTATAAACTAATCAAATTGATCGTTAAAATAGCAAAGTATCAAATATGGAAAGGAAGGAGCAAGTTCAAAATTGATGAAAAGCTAACCTAACTTTATGTCTTTTTTTTTTGTAGCAATCAAGGTAGACTGTAACCCCAATCTAGTATCATCTTCTTTCTTCCTTTCAATTGACGTGACTAGTTTGATTTGGCATACATTTTCTTAAAATTTGTAGGCTTAAATATGTCATATCATTTATATGGTCTAGGTGACTATAAAACGTTCTTATTACGTGTTAAATGAATAAACTAAAAAGTTAAAAATTTAAAATATAAAAATATGGAAAGAAATTAAATGGTTTTCACTTCTCACCTGGTTTAATTATTTGTCCATCAAGACTACTTAAGTTGAAGGAAATGAGGATAGCAAGCAGTAGTAGGGATATCGCCACTTTCCTCCTTTGCATCCATTCCATCTTCTAACTACTATCCTGTCAACTGCCAATTAACCATTTATTGCGACAAACACTAATTAGTTTGAAAGCTAGCTAAGAAGAGGGAGTTATCAAAAGGAATTTAGAATATATAAAGGAGAAGGATATATATCTGGAGAACCATATTTTGGAGTAATTTTGAAAATGGCTAATCAGAATTGTCACCTGAGAAGCAAAAACACTATACAGTATACACAACTCAAGGAGATAGCCGAGCTTCTTGTTTTGTTGAAGGTGAAGATGATATATATAAATATTAGAAACTTTTCTAGATAGCTTCTTTTGCATAGAAAAAGGGAAACTTCAGTTTCACACGAAGAAAAAGGATCATTTATTTCTTTATTAAATAAACAGCAGCCTCCCCTTTTCTCTACTTTGAATAAGAAAAATATCCCCCTTTTAGTGCTCCGATAACAGCTTTTTATTTATTTATAAATAATAATTTTTAAAATGAAAAACTAAATAAAAGCATCCCTAATCCGTCTTCAAAACATTTTAAATATACAGAAGGGATTTGGTTATTTATCAATTACTAACTAGTTTCACAAAAACTTCTTAATTAGTTCCTATTCCTAAATTTATTATAATTCCTAGATTTCAATATATATGATATTTTTTCCTTTTTAATATGTTCAAAAAGAAATGCCATATTTGAAAAATTCCTAAATTCTAATATTTTTATTAATGGTAATCTCTTAATCATGAATGAAAGGTTTATTATGAGCACAAGATTCTAGTGATATTTTTGATATATATGTTGCAATAAAAACATAAAACTTTGTGCTTATTCAAACATTAACCTATAAAATGAAACACGTAGAGTAATATTTTCTGATTGACTATATCTTCATTTAAGAAATACTAAATTCAATTCTTTCCATTAGCTAGTCAAAAAGAAACAAAGTCATTTCATGGTCAAGGAAATGACCTTTTGGACATGGGCTATGTTCAAAATATTATTGTTAGTTTATCTTTTGGATCTTAAGTTATATATACGGACGGTATTTAGAAAATTTATACTATCGATGTCTTTTAATATGTAGTAGCAGGTTAGATATCATTTTTATTAAGTTGTATCACAAATTTTACCTATAATTACCTTATAAATAATTTGATTGTGCAAATAACTTTATTATGATTGGTTCATATAAATTAAACTCTTATTTATTTGGTATGGGAAAATTATTTGGTGTTTTCTTGGGTAGGAAAACTTGCGTAAGCTGGTACGCGGGGTGTGTCAAATGGTTTTATGAATTCAGGTACGTCAGCAAGTTTGATAATTTGTTTCTAAATTAACCAACTAAGAAGTATCATTGTCTCATTAAAAAATGCATAAGATATGCCTAAGTGCGAAGGTCTAGAGGCACTTTTGACATGTTTGATGACTATTTTGGTCAAATAAAACACGTAGTCAGAGAAATACAACGACCCATTTGTCTGGGCTTCTTTTGGTCCCACATATTTATTAAGGGCAAAAATCATTTCTCATTCTAAATGTGTGAAAATAAGAAGAATTTTAGGAAGATTAATCTAAATAGCCGTTCACTTTTCCTTTTAAAATTTAAAATTGTTTGATATATAATATATTTGAATTTATATATATATATATATATATATATATATATAGGGGCAGATTCACTGTAACGACCCAACCGGTCGTTTTGCGTATTAGGATCCTGTTCCTTTAAATGAAACCTTCCATAGCGGCTATTCGTGCTTTATGACTTGCGGGAGCGGGTGGCTCAGGATTTGGGGATGGTTTGGATGATTTAGGAACACTTGGTTCCTTAAGGTTGGCCTATTTGGCCAAGTTTGACTTCGGTCAATATTTTGAGCAAACAACCTCGGAGTCGAGTTCTGACAGCTCCAGTAGCTCCGTATGATGATTTCGGACTTGGGCGTGTGTTCGGCTCGGGTTTTCGATGACCCGGGAGCATTTCGGCGCCCGAAATGGAAATCAGGATTTCCTTATATTTGAAATTTGGCTTAGGACGTGATTTTATGCTATCGAGGTCCGAACGGAATTCCGGGATCGGGAATAGTTCCGTATAGTCATTTATGACTTGTCTGCAAAATTTGAAGTCATTCCGAGTAGTATAGACCCGTTCGGGCGCAATGAAGTGAATTCTAGAATTCTTAAGTTCTTAAGTTGATTCAATTTGGTTTTAGGGTTGAATTTTGAGTTTCGTTGTTGTTTTTCATGTTCCGGAAGTTCGAGCGAGTCCATATCATGAATACATACTTGCTGGTGCTTTTGGACGGGGTCCCGAGGGGCTCAGGTGTGTTTTAGATCCCCGGGAGCTAAGTTAGAAAAAACAGAAATTCTGCTATCTGGGTTCCTCTCTGCGATCACAGAAGGTGGGTTGCGATTGCGGAGAAGGATTTTGTTGGGCTGTTGATTGTTCTCTGCGATCGCAGCCTCCCCTTTGCTATCGCAGAGGTCTGGGTTCCACACCTTCGCGATCGCATTGAGTCGCATCCGGGCCGGGTGAGTTTGTTCTTCGCGATCGCAGAGGTCAAACCAGTTGGCCTTCGCGATCGCAAGGCACCTATGCGATCTTATAGTGTCGAGTCTGGGGGCCGGGCACTTTGTTCTTCGCGATCGCAGGACCTCTGCCGCGATCGCAGAGGTCAGGTAAGCTGGTCTTCGCGATCGCAGGCCTCAGGTCACGATCGCATAGAAGCATTATCTGGGCAGTTTAATTAAATACGGGAGTTGGCCATTTTCCACCATTCCCACCTTCTTCCTTGAGCTTTTGGAGACATTTCAAGAGAGCTATTCCACCATTGTTGTCAAAGTAAGTAAAACTCCATAATTTTTCTAGCTTTAACATCAATTCCTAGTTAAATTTTCACGCCCCAAAACCAAGGGACACGACCGGCAGTCGACTGGGTAGTCCCAGTCAAGCGGACCTGGATTCCTTTTTTCCCTCCCACGTATTACCCCGAAGTTTCCGTTGTGCATTATTCAATTATAATTAAGACGCATTCTTACAATCTGAAGTTAAACCATAAAAGTGTGTTGTTTCCAACAAGTGATACAATACTTACAAATATACAGAACACACAGTCTACTTTACGTGGTCTACAAGTCATACCGCCCAAAATACATAAGTACATAACCCACAATTCATGTCTATGGAGCCTCTAAGAGTACGACGGAGTTATACAATACTTGCCGGTAACAAGGCTCCGACTATACCTTACACAAGTACCAAAATAAGAATCCGGGAGGAAAGGTGGCATGAACCACACTGGGCCCCGAGAGGAGAGGGGCTCACCAAACAACTGATAGGACGAAGAGGAGGCACTACTGTCGCTGTGCTGAAGTACCTGCTATAGAACCACCTACAATCATCACAAGAATGTAGCGCCCCCGGAAAAAGGGACGCCACTGCATTTGAATTGTACTGGTATGCGTGAACAAACTTTACTCTAAGTAAACTCAATAATGCGCGGGCAAAAGACAAACAGAGAGTCACACAATTACTGCACAAGACATAGAAAGATATACAATGGAAGTTCCACAATTTTCACTTCATCAAAATCACAATTTCAATTCCATCCTTGTCCCTCCTCACATCTCACCCTTATTTCTCCTGTTGCGGCGTGCAACCCGATCCCACCTGACAATTATTGCGGCGCGCAACCTGATCCCACCTGACAATTACAATCACACCCTTATCACTTCTTACATATCACCCTTATCTCCCCTGTTGCGGCGCGCAACCCGATCCCACCTGACAATTACAATCACACCCTTATCGCTTCTCACATATCACATTTATCTCCCCTGTTGCGGCGTGCAACCCGATCCCACCTGACAATTA
>ML253082.1:0-13542 GCA_005239495.1 Nicotiana undulata | reverse complement strand
GGGGAGGGAGGGAGGTATAACCTTATTTGTTTTGCAGAAAATGAGGCACGAAGTCCCCAGGTTTGGCATGGTCCGTAGCATACCACCATTATTGCTAGATTGGTGGGAAGATCTTTCATTAAGTGACAAAAAGCATGTGAAGAAGGTCCTGGGAAATTTGCCTTCTTTATTGGACCTCCAATCAAATAATATGTTAATTGAAGCTGCCACAATATTTTGGGACAGTGAAAGATCCGTGTTTCTCTTTGGAAACATATAAATGACCCCTCTTTTGGAAGAATCAGGGGGATTCACTGGGCTACCTTGGGACAGTCCCGGTTTATTGGTGCAAGAAAACCGTACTGCTAGGGGATTTCTGAAAATGATGGGTTTGAAAAAGAACGACGATTTGGAGTGCTTGAGGAAGTACTACATACCCTTTGACTACCTCTATTAACTATATGGTCATAGCAAGTCCTACCGTATCTTCCATGATGAATTCTCTATCACTTCCTTGGGTCATATTCACCGAAGGGTTTTTGTGTTCATCGTCTGCTTCTTGGGTATGATAGTGTTCCCAATGCAAGGGGTCAGAATTCACACCAGACTGGCCATGGTGGCCAAAGTTTTAATGGAGGGAATTGAGGGGAAAATGTATACCATTGTCCCTATGATCATAGCTGACATATATTTAGCCTTGGACTCCTTCTAGAAGGGGTTCAAACACTTTGAAGGTTGTAATCTGCTACTATTGGTTTGGTTGTTCGAGCATCTCTAGAGAGGTCAATACCGTCAAGAGTTTCCATGAAGGCCGTGGAATGTTCATATAGCCTTCCATCACCCTAAGAGAATGACCTATATCCCAGACAGGTTTGCTCAACCAGAGAATGCTACCAAATGGGTGCCGTTTTTTTACAATTTGACTGAGGATCAGGTTCAATGGATGCACTAATGTTTCCCTACTGACGAGCATCAGATCTAGGGACGCTCCGCACTTGGTGTTGATCGGATTAAGAGGAATATACCCTTATGTTCCCATCAGGGTTATGAGACAGTCATGCATGAAGTAGATCATACCTCGGTTTGCAAAAATGAGTCATTACCGGGCAGATTTTCAGGATGACGACATCCCATACAAGTGTGAAGCTCAGCATATGTGGAACTCAAAGAAAAGGACACCATCAAGCCAGAAAGGTATCACGCAGGGCATGTACGCTTTTACCTATCATAGTTGGAAGACAGCATAACAGGGATAATTGAGCCAGGAATCGGTCGAGGAAATAGGGTCATAGACGAAGCTGCTGAAGCCCAAGTGAAATACAACAAGGCCGAGCATCTAGACATACACGAGACAGATATGAAACTAATCAATGAATGGAAGGAATTGGCTATAAAGTCTAATGAAAGGCTGGAATATCTAGATCAAGGTATGATGGAACTGGAAGAGAAGACAAGGAAGAGAATCAACGATTTCCAGAATGCTGAGGGAAGCGAATGAGGGTATCTAGCGAGGGTATACCTATTGTTGGGCATGCGCGAACTGGGAAACAAATCGATGGAGCTAGGAAGATCAAGCGCGAGGAAGGTCCTTCTGGGACCAAGTATAGTAGATTTATTTGCTTTATCAAATGCAATAAGTCCAAGTGCCATTAGTGACTTATCTTATCTTAGTGTCGTTTTAGATTCATCTATTTTTACATTAATGAAATGAGGAAATTATTGGCACTGAAATTCTTGAAATAACTTGTCGCTAGGCCTACCTTTGGCATAACGAGGCTCCCAAATTAGGACGCGAATATACATTTCCGCAATATGTGTTTAAATACTGCAAATACTCTTTTCAGAACTCTTACTGACTTGGATACCTTTTGATTTTCCTTCTTTTATTCCCATTCCCTAAGGTTGGTTCGCGCATACTGGCATCATCAGCTTACCATACCAGATCCAAGGGCCCTCCAACTTCTCGTCCTCCAAGTCTACAAAAAAGGCAAAGGAAAAGCAAAAATGGACGATATGAACGGCATCAGAAAGGAAACCACTGCACATGTTGAGAATGTAGAAAATTTCGATGGTCGGGGTACTCAGGCCCCAAATGATGTGGTTTCGCGACTTGAGCAGAAAATACTTGAACTTTAGGGTGAGCTTGAACAGGTCCGTAGCTTAGCAAATCTCTCCCTCACACTGAACATCCCTGATGTCAATCCCCCAAATACCCAGAACCCTGTACCACCTAAGAACACACCTAACAAACGCCCGAAAAATCCTCCCGCACCTCACCAGTATACAACCACTCCTCAAAATCATCATCTCATTACTCAATACCAACAAACCACCTATCACACTCCTCAGAACACACCGCAACCTATTCCCGAACCCCAGAACTCCACTAATGATCATCACTATACCCAAACTTCTAGCATTCACCAGAACAACCCTATATACGTGGAAACCATACCTCACTCTACTCAACCAATCTCCTATACACCAGAATATGCCGAGAAGGACCTGCACATCAAGAACATGGCTGAGGAGCTCAAGAAGCTCACGAGTCGAGTTCAGGGTGTTGAAGAAGGAAAAGGGATAGAAGGTCTGGATTACGAGGATTTGTGCATACAGCCGGGTGTGGAACTATCAGAGGGTTACAAACCTCCCAAGTTTGAAATGTTTGATGGAATGGGTGATCCCAAGGTTCATCTAAGAACTTACTGTGACAAGCTCATAGGGGTCGGGAAAGACGAAAGGATTCGCATGAAGCTGTTCATGAGAAGCCTTACTGGAGAGATGACCTGTCTTGGTACATAAGCCGGGATCCCAAGAAATGGGCTACTTGGGTGAGCATGGCGTCAGATTTCATGGAAAGGTTAAGATTCAATACAGAGAATACATCGAGGGTTTTCTATATCCAGAACCTTAAGAAGAAGCCAATTGAGACTTTCCGTGAGTATTCTATTCGGTGGAGGTCAGAAGCGGCAAAGGTCAGGTCGGGGGTTAGATGAGGGACAGATGAACAAGTTCTTTATCAGGGCACATGATCCGCAATATTATGAAAGGCTAATGGTTATTGAGAACCATAAGTTCTCCGATATCATCAAGCTTGGAGAATGGATCAAGGAGGGCATTAAAAGAGGGATGGTGACGAATTTCGAGGCACTGCAAGACACGAACAAAGCATTACAATCAGATGGTATATCAAAGTAGAAAGAAGTGGGAACAGTAATGGTTGCCCAAGGCCCGAAAACTCCATTTGTATACCAGGCACCTCCACCCACATACCAACCTTCACCTCTTAGATATTCCCAACTTGCTACTGCCTACCATAACTATAATTCCCAACCATCCTATTATCAATCACCTCCAACTCGTCCAAAATACCAAAAACCCAGGCCTAATTTTGACCGCAAACCACCCAGACAGTACGCCGCCATTGATGAACCCATTGACCAGTTGTACGAAAGGTTGTAAGCTGCTGGATATGTCCCCCATATTCTCGTTGTGGCAATGGAGAATACATCTGAATGGGTAAATCCAAACAAAACCTGTCCATACCATTCTGGTATGAAATGACACACTATTGACGAGTGCCGCACATTGAAAGACAAGATCCATACATTGATTGATAATAAAGTCATACAGACGAAGGAGGGTGCACCCAACTTCCGTAATAATCCTCTCCAAGATCATAGGGGTGAAGGGGTCCAGGTGATAGAAACCGACAAAGAGTGGGATCCCGAGGGATCAATTGGGCTTATTCGAGAGGGTGATGATCCTAAGAAACCTGCAATCACACTCAATCCCATTGTGGTGTAGGTACAACCGCCAGTTGAGGTCGAGGTAGCCACATCGGTTCCTTTTGAAGTAGAAGTAACACCACCTGCAACAACACCCACTCCATTTGAGGTAGAGGTGACCACACCTTTCACTGTAACGGTGACATCCGCACTGCCCTTCACTTCCAATGTTGTACCTTGGGATTATGTGGCCGAGGCTAGAAGAAAAGGAAAGTCGAAGATGGAAGAGTCCGGCATTGCGCAGGGAATGAATAGGACAGGGAGGGTTTATACACCTGAACATTTGGGAGAAACTAGCAAGCAAGCTTCCAGCAAACTGCCCATTATTGAGATCGGTCCAGATGACCTCCGAAGGAAGGTACAGGCGAGAGAGTACTCCGTTGTTGATCATCTGAACAAGAATCCCGCCCAGATATCCATCCTGTCATTGCTACAAAATTCTAAGGCGCACATGAATGCTCCGATGAAGGTGTTGAATGAAGCATACGTGCCCAACAACATCACTAGCGGAGAAATGGCCAATATGATGGGGAAGGTGCTAGAAATCCATAAAATCACTTTCCTTGATGACGAGCTGCCACCTGAAGGGTTAAGTCATAACAGAGCACTACACATCAAGTGCAATGTGAAGATACATTCATCGCCAGAGTTTTGATAGATGGGGATTCTAGCCTCAATATTTGCCCGTTAACAACTCTCAAGAGGTTGGGCAAGGGTTTACATGAGATACGAGCAGGAACTATGAACGTGAAAGCGTTCGATGGGTCTCAAATGGCTACCGTTGGAGAAACTAATCTTTGCTTGCAGATGGATCCCATTTGGTTCGACGTTGAGTTTCATGTATTGGACATATTCCCCTCCTACAATTTGTTGTTGGGAGGACTCTGGATACATGCTGCCAGGGCTGTAGCATCTACTTTTCACCAGAGAGTAAAGTTCGAGTGGAACCATCAAGAGGTGATCATCCATGGAGATGGGAGCAACCCCATTTACACTAGTTAGACTGTTCCGGTGGTTGAAAATAGGAGAAAGTTAGGTGGAGAAACCTACCATCGTATCGAGCGTGTCAACGCGATCTAGAAAGATAAGTGGTGGAGTATAAAGATAGAAAGCATGCTAGCATGGAAAGGGTACGATCCCGGCAAGGGGCTTGGCAAAAATCTTCAGGGTATCTCCAAGCCCATACAGCTGAAGCGCCATGGTACCTCCTATGGGCTGGGGTATCAGTACACCTGGAAGGAATACGATGATTAGTCACCATCGTGGAATGGTCCATACTAACCTCTTGAGCAACCCGTGGCCGCACTTAAGGTAGACCTTCCATCAGGCCGATATCATATGGGGTCAGAGGAAGAAGAAGCATTGGCAACATTGAGGAATTTATTCTTGGAAGATGATGATATGGATTGTTGTGTGATCATTGAAGAGGAGGAGGAGGAGGAAGGCCCTACTATCCAAGTTGTAAAGAGAGGATAATTCCTCAAGAACAGGACTGTTAGACCATCAAGGGCCCGACGAGTCCCGGGGTAGCAAGGTTGAATAATATTGTTTACTTTTCCTGAAAAAATGATTTCCACTTTGCATTTTGTTTTAAATAATATCTTCAATGTTATTTAAATTATTGAAAATAATTTTGTTTTACGCTTTAAATGGCTTTTTATTATTATTACTTTTCTTTCATATCTTTATCCCTACAACATTACTATTTCCTATCTTGTTGAACCGACAACTGTGACATGTAATGAGACAACGCAACAAAAGGACAGTGGTTCAGAAGAAGAGGATGTAATACCTGAAGATATTGTCAGAGAAGTAGAGGATTTTGAGAACAAGCCCAAGTCCAACCTGGACGAAACTGAGATAGTCAACTTGGGAAATTTTGAAACCATCAAGGAGACCCGCATCAACATCCATTTGTCACCGTCAGAGAAAGGGGAATACATAGGTTCCTGAAAGAATATGAGGATATCTTTGCATGGTCATACGACAATATGACCGGATTGAGCACATTCATAGTGGCCCACAAGTTGCCCACGAACCCAATATGTCCGCCAGTAAAGAAGAAACTCAGGAAATTCAATCCAGATATGAGCCTGAAAACAAAAGCGGAAGTTACTAAGAAGATCAAAGCCAAGGTCCTCAAGGTAGTTGAATATCCAACCTGGTGGGAAACTCAGAGTCTGTGTTGATTATCGGGATCTCAATAGAGAAAGTCTAAAGGATGATTTCCCACTGCCGAACAAACACATTTTGATCGACAATTATTCCAAGCATGAACTCCAGTCTGTTGTAGATTGCTTCACATGTTACCATCAGATCTGGATGGACGAGGAGGACGCCGTGAAATCAAACTTCATTACACCATGGGGATTGTACTGCTACAAGATAATTCCATTCGGTCTAAAGAATGCTGGGGCCACCTATAAGGGCCATGAAGACTATTGTTCATGACATGATACATGAAGAGATAGAAGTATATGTGGATGATGTCATCATTAAATCCAAGAAGGCCACAAATCACATAGAAGACTTGAGGAATTTCCTTTACTGGTTGCGGAAGTATAACCTGAAATTGAATCCTGCAAAATGTGCATTCGGTGTTCCTGCTGGAAAGTTGATGGGATTCATCGTCAGTCGCCGGGGAAGAGAATTGAATCCATCAAAGGTCAAAGCCATCCAAGAATTACCACCACCAAAAAGCAAGAAAGATGTGATGCGTTTCCTAGGACGCCTAAGCTACATCAGTCGTTTCATAGCACCACAGTAATATGTGAGCCGATTTTCAAAATGTTAAAGAACGGCGCTACAACCAGTTGGACCGAGGATTGTCAAAAGGATTTCGACAAAATCAAGGAATACTTGTCCACACCACCAGATTTAGTCCCACCGGAGCGGGGAAGACCACTGCTACTCTACCTTGCTGTGTTAGATGGAGCTTTCAGTTGCATTATGGGACAACATGATTATCAGACAGGGAGAAAAGAATAGGCCATCTATTATTTGAGTAAGAAGTTCACACCTTATGGAGTGCGAAACTCTCTTCTAGAAAGCACTTGTTACACTCTAACTTGGATAGCTCAGAATCTAAGGCACTACTTCTGTGCTTATACGATGTATCTCATATCAAGAATGGATCCCTTGAAATACATCTTTCAGAAACCCATGCCCACTGGGAAGCTAGCCAAGTGGAAAATCTTGCTGAGTGAATTCGACATGGTCTGTGTAACTCAGAAGGCAGTCAAGGGACAAGCATTGTCAGACCACCTTGCTGAAAACCTTGTGGGAGGAGAATACGAGCCCCTGAAAATGTATTTTCCCGATGAAGAGGTTTTGTTCGTACGAGAAAACATTGCTGAAGCCTACGATGGTTGGAGAATGTTCTTCGACGCGGTGGCGAACTTCAATGGAGTCGGTATTGGAGTCGTCTTGGTATTAGAAAATGGTCAATATTATCCAAGGTCTTCAAAACTCAGATTCCCCTGCACTAACAACATGGCGAAATATTAATCTTGCATATTAGGGCTCAACATAGCTGTTGATATTTACATTCAGGAACTACCAGTGATTGGCGAGTCAGATCTGCTTGTGCAACAGGTACAAGGAGAATGGTCTACCAATAATTTCAAGATATTTCCATATCTGCATCATGTGCAAAAAATTAAGAAGAGGTTCACAAAGATAGAGTTTCAGCATGTCCCCAGGATTCAGAACGAGTTTGCTGACGCATTGGCTACTTTGTCATCAATGATACAACATCCTGACAAGAACTTCATCAATCCGATTCTAGTAAGGATCCATAATCAGACGAAATATTGTGCTCATGTTGAAGAAGAAACTGATGGAAAACCTTGGTTCCACGACATCAAAGAGTATTTGGCGAAAGGAGAGTACCCGGAGCATGCAAACCATACTCAGAAATGCACGCTTCGAAGGTTGTCCAACCACTTCTTCCAAAGCGGAGGGACCCTATACAGAAGAACTCCTGATCTGGGGTTGTTGGGTATGTTGACGCAAAGAAGGCTTCTAAATTGCTCGAGAAGATACATGCTAGAACCTGCGTCACACATATGAATGGTTTTGTCTTGGGCAAGAAGATACTCAGGGCAGGATATTTTTTGATGACCATGGAAACAGACTTCATACGGTATGTTCAAAAGTGCTACCAATGTCAAATACATGCAAACATGATAAAAGTGTCACCGAACGAGCTTAATGCAACAAGCTCACCTTGGCCCTTTGCTGCTTCGGGAATGGATGTCATTGGTCCAATCGAGCCCACCTCCTAAAACGGGCACCGTTTCATTTTTGTTGCTATCGACTACTTCAATAAATTGGTTGAAGTTGCATATTACAAAGTTGTGACTAAGAAGGTCATTGCGGATTTTGTTCACGACCGAATTGTTTGTCGGTTCGGGGTTCCGGAGTCCATCATCATTGACAATGCCGCCAATCTCAATAGTGATTTGATGAAAGCCATGTGTAAAACATTCAAAATCAAACACAAGAATTCCACATCATACATGCCTCAAATGAATGGAGCCGTGGAAGCTGCAAACAAAAACATCAAGAAGATACTAAGGAAAATGGTAGAGAATCACAAACAACGGCACGGGAAGTTACCATTCGCATTACTGGGATACCGTATCACAGTCCACACATCAACTGGGGCAACTCCCTATCTGCTGGTTTAAGGTACTGAAGTCGTCATTCCCGCTGAAGTGGATATTCCTTTCTTGAGGATAATACAAGAATCCGAACTAAGCGACGCATAATGGATAAGGAGCCGCTATGAGCAACTAGCCCTCATAGACGAAAAGAGGATGAATCCAGTATGTCAAGGTCAACTTTATCAGAACAGAATGTCCAGAGCCTTCAACAAAAGAGTCAAGAAACGATAGTTCACACCAGGGCAGCTGGTGCGAAAAAAGATCTTCCCGCATCAAGATGAAGCCAAAGGGAAATTCTCTCCCAACTGGAAAGGTCCTTACATGGTTCACAGAGTACTGACAGGAGGAGCACTCATACTCGCAGAGATGGACGGGGAAATTTGGCCAAAGCCAATCAACTCAGACGTAGTCAAAAGATATTATGTGTAAAATCATCTTATGCTTTCCTACGTGATGTAAATTGAACTACGCTCGACCTGATTCCCGTTTAAGAGTGGATACGTCGGCAGCCCTGTGGGTTCGGTCGCAATTCAATAATATTTCTATTTTCCCCACAATCAGAAACTGGGGGGACCCTCAAAATTCTAAATCAAGTTCAGCCAATCACAACTTATGAAGCAGTCAGAAAGGTCATCTAGTTAACTGGGACAGAATTTTGAGAAGGACCCTCAAAATTCTACAGCATAGAAATTCGCAATGTCTCTAATAATGGCATATTTACTGGTTCATCTAAATAATTTCTAAACTATATATTACTATGTCTTTGAAAGTTATACATGCATGCTTTTGAAATAAACTCTGCTTTAGCAAATGCTACCCTAATAGTTTGAACATGATCTTCAGACAGAGCGAAGAAAATCGAACGAGCAAAGGCACGAACAACTCCTCCCCCCCCGCAAAACTCACATAATTTTCTTTAATGCAGGACTATATCATCATGATAAACACAATCGCTATGCATGAAATACATCGCCAGCTAAGAATACTGCACTCTTACTCTTCTCTTTGAATGGGACTAAGACTTGTCTCGATCACTTGAATAAGGCTAAGCATTGCCTTCTCTTTGCATGAGACTAAGATCTGTCTCCACCCAGCATGAGGCTAAGCCCTGCCTCCTATTTGCATAAGGCTAACCATGCCTTCTCCTTGCATGGGACTAAGCATTGTCCCAAATCTTGCATGAGGCTAAGCCCTGCCTCTCTATTTTCATAAGGCTAAGCATTGCCTTCTCTTTGCATGGGACTAAGAATTGTCCCCAATCTTGAAAAATCCTAAGCATTGCTTTCTCTTTGCATGAGACTAAGCTCTGTCTCCACCTTACATGAGGCTAAGCCCTGCCTCCCATTTGCATAAGTCTAAGCATTGCCTTCTCCTTGCATGGGACTAAGCATTGTCCCGAATCTTGCACGAGGCTAAGCCCTGCCTTTATATTTGCATGAGGCTAAGGCCTGCCTCTATTTGCTTAAGGTAAAGCATTTTCTTCTCTTTGCATGGGACTAAGCACTGTCAGGAATCTTTCATATGGCTAAGCATTGCCTTATCTTTTCATGGGACTAAGCACTGTCCTGAATTTTGCATGAGACTAAGCTCTGTCTCCACCCTACATGAGGCTAAGCCCTGCCTCCCACTTGCATAAGGCTAAGAACTGCCTTCTATTTGCATGAGACTAAGTCCTGTCCCGGAGCTTGCATAAGGCTAAGCATTGCCTTCTCTTTGCATGGGACTAAGCACTGTCTCGAATTTTGCATGAGACTAAGCTCTGTCTCCACCATGCATGAGGCTAAGCCCTTCTTGCCACTTGAATAAGGCTAAGAACTCCCTTCTATTTGCATGAGACTAAGTCTTGTCTCAATCCTGCATGAGGCTTAGCCCTGCCTTTCATTTGCATAAGGATAGGCATTGCCTTCTCCTTGCATGAGACTAAGCGTTGTCCCAAATCCTGCATGAGACTAAGCCCTGCCTCCCTATTTGCTTAAGGCTAAGCGCAACCTTCCCTTTGCACGAGACTAAGCATTGTCCCAAATCCTGCACGAGACTAAGCAATGTCTCTCTTGCATTATTCTCTTCTCTCGGGCTAAGCTCTACCCTCAACTTCATACAAGACTAAGCCTTGTCTTGTTGCTTCTAACATCATGTCTTTGCACTTCATGGGCTGAAATATAACCGACTTGTCCGAAGGTGTCATAGTTTGAAGGCACCATCCTCATAGCCGGAAGACACCATGCCATGGCCTGTGGATCTCTCAAACTTGCACATCATTATTCAAAGGCGTCATGGTTCGGAGGCACCATTTTCATGGCCCGAGAACATCATTTGATGGCCTGCGAGTCCCTTACCCCACAACTCATGGCCCCGGACATCATGGTCTAAGGATGTCATCCTCAACCATCTAGAGACAATTTTCATGGTCTGAAGGGAATTTGCATCACGTCCAAATTTGCGCAAAGTTATACGTACATGGTTGCAGTACATATTCTGATTTGTAGGTGACCTGGTGAGTAACCATTATCCCAACAGGAGTAATCCCTCTCCAGTTCCTTCATACTATTGCAAACCTGACTGCTCACCATAACCGTTTCATCCTATTCGAAACCTTGTACCCGTCCTTGTTAACTTAATCAGTGTATTTTGCCAGTGGATCCAGAAATACACAAAGCCTGATTCCTCTAAAACCAGGGGTATGTAGGTAGCTCGGGAGCCAGAATGTGGCCTATATCTCTCAGATCACTCTATTCGGTCGAAATTGGCCATCATATCTTTACCCGACAACTCTTTCATCCTTCCCGGGTAAAGAAGGGCATTAGTTGATACCCAATTTTTCTCTATATTATTTTTCAAAATGCATATATACTTTCAAAACAATGCATGAGCATCAATTAATATTTTTTCATAATTTTTTGTAATTTTAAAAGATTTTAAATTAATCTATTTCATTATTTTATTATCAAAATAGTTAATAATTGCATCACAAATCATTGGATAATAATTTTATTGCTTACTTTTATCATTTTATATCTATATTAAGCTTGAATTATTTTATGCATAATCATATTACATCTTTGGCTTGAGCTATGAGTATATGGCAGAATGGATATTCTGGATTGACTCCATATGGCTTGAGAATTGATCCTCCATGTCGCCAAAAAACTTGAAGCTCATAATAAGTTCTTCTTTCCATAAGAATCGACGGATCAAAGGGATCCATGAGGTTGAACAACTCCGGTGGATGATCTGTTGGCTTCAATGAACTTGTTCCTGATACATTTTAGAACATGAAGATGTGATTGGTTAGGTTTTGCTTTGGCTTCAGCTTTGCCGAGGAAAATCTCTTTGAAAATTCTTCTGGTCGAGACAGAAAATCTGCATGAACATTATCCTTTCCTTTCAGGTGCCTGACTTGAAGGTGGCTTTTTGGATTCTGGGGTGATTTCACTATCTTCCCAACTTGGAGTGAATTTTTCTGGTAATTATGGCCATTCATGGGGTTTATAACTGATTAGAAATTCATATTTACCTGGACGGCTTAATGAACCAATTGAAGGGTCTTTGTTTTCATATTTGGCTCGAAACTGCTTTTCAATTGTTTTCCCTTTTTTCTTGGATTTTTGCTTGGGCTTGTTGAGGCCAAATCTTTCCCAGTGATGCTGGTGGTGTTCATCGTCAACCTGAAACAAGCATTTGTCTCATCCCTTCCAAATCTGTTGGCAAGCCGAACCATGACCATCATTGAAGAAAAGTTTCAATCAATAACAGTCCCACAAGTCGGCTACATCAGTCAAGCTATATTTGTAGTTGGGTTGATTATAGTACAAAAGTTTTCTGTGGAATCATTTCTTGATTGAAAGCTATCTTCCATTGTATCATCTTCTGAGGAATTTAGAGATTTTGACCATGTAGTATCTCCTTCTGACATGTTTCTTGGCTGGGAAACATAGAAGTCCGGAATCTTCTGATCGAAAATCATCAAACTTTCAGGGTTGGACCCTTTTGAACTTTCTCCTTGGTCTCGCCTTTTCTTGGTTTGTTTTTTTGCTGCAAGAGCATCTTTCCTTTCCCAAACCATTTTTGCAATATCGAATTCAGTTTCTCCTTTTAAGGGTTGGGTGAAAGAGATAGGATCGTATGAGGTAGTAGGGAAAGTAGAAAAGGTGTTGTCCATTTTTGGTGGGGAATATGCTTGTGCTGACATGGGATAGAAAGTAGGTTTTGAAGAGAAAAGTGGGGTTTTTTGTGACTCAAAGCGGTCATTTCTCAAAAGTTGGATCTGTTCTTTGAGTGAAATCGTCTCTTTTTGTTGCTGTTGGAAGAACTGGAAAAGTGAAGTACCTGGCGGACAAATCTCATATTGTAAATTTGCCAATCTTAGCTCCAAGGCTTTGATTAGTCCTGCATGCTGAGATGATGTCTGCTCCACCTTTTTCTCAATTGTTTCCACTTTGCTCATTAACTTGTTTTGTGCATGGGCAACATTTTTTATGGAGGTTCCAATATTGTTGAGCACTTTATTTTGGAAGATGGAATTTTCTAATTGCCAGTTCATTGTTGCCTCGATGTCACTTGTTGGGGGTTTTTCTCCAGAAGGTAATACTATGTTTTTATTGGGGATTTTCGGAGCATGAGCGATACCTTCTTTTTCAAAAGGTTGAAGTGGAGGAAAATCTTGGGTATGGCTGGAACTTGAAGGGCTCATCATGAATATTTGTGGGAGTGTGGACTTTTGGGTTGATGGAGTTTTAGGTTCAGGTGGCTTTTTGGATTCTGGGGTGATTTCACTATCTTCTCAACTTGGAGTGAATTTTTCTGGTAATTTTGGCCATTCATGGGGTTTATAACTGACCAGAAATTCATATTTACCTGGACGGCTTAATGAACCAATTGAAGGGTCTTTGTTTTCATATTTGGCTCGAAACTGCTTTTCAATAGTTTTCCCTTTTTTCTTGGGCTTGTTGAGGCCAAATCTTTCCCAGTGACGCTGGTGGTGTTCATCATATTCTCCAATTGGATCTTCCAAACAATCTTGGCAATCACAATCGAGATCCCATGAACAGTGTCTCGTAAAGGGGCATTTGTACCACCAAACCCTTTTGCCGTCTTTGTCAAAGTGTCTA
>ML253080.1:757-40318 GCA_005239495.1 Nicotiana undulata | reverse complement strand
TTGTTGTTAATGAGTTTTATTCAGTTCAAACGTTGGCTTGTCTAGCGGGTTCAATGTTAGACGAAGTCATGGCCCGAAGGTGGGATTTCGGGTTGTGACAGCTCGACCTGATTCCCGTTTAAGAGGGGATACGTAGGCAGCCCTATGGGTTCAGTCACAATTCAATAAAAATCTTATTTCCCCCACAATAAAAAACTGGAAAAGAATTTTGAGGAACACCCTCAAAATTCTAAAGCAAGTTCGGTCGATCGCAGCAGGTACAATAGTTAGACAAGCTTATCCATTTAACTGGGGCAGAATTTTGAGGATGACCCTTTAAATTCTATACCAAGAGAGGTTGCAATGTCTCGGATCATGTCACAGTCACTGGTTCATCAGACAATTTTCTAAAATAATATATTTACTATGTCTCTGAAAACTATGAATTCTTGTTTGTAAAATAACTGTGTTTAGCAAACACTACCCCCAATGATTTGAACAGGATCTTAAAACTGAGCAAAGCAAGTCAAGAAAGCCGATGGAGGCATGACCCGACCTCCCCTCCCATAGAACTCACAATTTTTCTTTGAATGCAGGAACGAAGAATATGCACACCTTGGAATAACAACCTTCATGACAACCACGATACTGAATCTACTACCAGCTAAGAATACTCTACTATCATCTGCAATTTGCTTTATCTGCATAGGACTAAGCCCTGTCCCAAATCTTGCATGAGGCTAAGCCCTGCCTCTATATTTTCATGAGGCTAAGACTTGCCTCCATATCTGCATAAGGCTAAGCACTACCTTCCACTTGCATGGGACTAAGCCTTGTCCCGAAACATTACATGAGACTAAGCTCTGTCTCAATTTGCATGAGGCTAAGCCCTGTCTCCATATCTGTATAAGGCTAAGCACTGCCTTCCATCTGCATAGGACTAAGCCCTGTCCCGAAACCTTGCATGAGACTAAGCTCTGTCTCCATTTTCATGAGGCTAAGCCCTGCCTCCATATTTGCATAAGGATAAGCTCTACCTTTCACTTTCATGGGACTAAGCCCTGTCCCGGAACCTTGCACGAGACTAAGCTCTGTCTCCATTTGCATAGGGCTAAGCCCTACCTCCATATTTGCATAAGGCTAAGCTTTGCCTTTCACTTGCATGGGACTAAGCCCTGTCACGGAACCTTGCACAAAACTAAGCTCAGACTCCATATGCATGAGGCTAACCATGCCTCCATATCTGCATAAGGCTAAGCTCTACCTTCCACTTGCATGGGACTAAGCCTTGTCCTGAAACCTTGCATGAGACTAAGCTCTATCTCCATTTGCATCCCTGCCTCCATATCTTCATAAGGCTAAGATCTTCCTTCCACTTGCATGGGACTAAGCCTTGTCCCAAAATCTTGCATGACGCTAAGCCCTGACTCCATATTTGCATGATGCTAAGCCCTGCCTCTACATATGCATAAGGCTAAGCACTATCTTCCATCTGCATGGGACTAAGCCTTGTCTCGAATCTTGCATGAGGCTAAGCCCTGCCTCTTATTTGCATAAGGCCAATCATTGCCTTTTTATTTGCCGAGACTAAGCACTGTCTCTTCGGCACTATCTATTTTCTCTTCTTTCGGGCTAAGCTCTGCCCTCAACCTCAAAAGACTAAGCCTTGTCTTGTTTCTCTTGAAGTCATATACTTGCATATAATGGGCTAAAATATCGCCAACTTGTCCAAAGGCGTCATTGTCTAAAGGCATCATCCTCATAGCCGGAAGATACCTTGTCATGGCCTGAGGATCTCTCACATTCGCATTTCATTATTCAAAGGCGTCATGGTTCAGAGCATCATTTTCATGGACGGGGAACACCATTTCATGGCCTACGAATCCCTCACTGAACAATTCATGTCCCAGGACATCATGGTCTAAGGACGTGATCCTCAGCTGTCCAGAGACAATTCTCATGGTCTGAAGGGAATCTGCATTATGTTTAAATTTCCGCAATAATATACGCTCGTAGTATCTCTTTACTTGCAGATGACCCGATAAGCGACCGCTACGCCAACAGGAGCAATACCGCTCTAGTTCTTTCAAATTATCACAAACCTGACCGCTCACCATAACCATTTTTGTTCACTATTCCACAACCTCGTGCCTGTTCTTATGATGACTTCACCGGTATATTACGCCGATGAATACAGAACTACACACGACATGATTCCTGTAAAACCAGGGATATGTAGGTAGCTCAGGAACCAAAGTGCGGCCTAAATCACTCAAACCATCTCGCTCGGTCAAAATTGGCCATCATATCTTTACCCGACAACTCTTTCATCCTTCCCGGGTAAAGAGGGGCAGTTGTTGATACCCATTTTTTCCCTATAATATTTTTCAAATGCATATATACCTTCAAAACTATGCATTAGCATCAATTGATATTTTTCAATAATTTCTACGTTTTTTAAATTAATTTATCCCAGTATTTTATTCATATAAATAATTACAAATTGCATCAGAAATGACTTTATGGCAATTTCATGGCCTAATTTTGCTATTTATATTTATATTAAGCTTAAATTATTTCATAAATAACCATATTTATATTTATTAGTTACAATTGCAATAACTTTGCAATTATAGCTCATGCATGCATTATTATATTATCTTACCAGAAAATAGCTTTTTATATTTTTAAAATATTGAGTAATTACTTTAAAACATCTCTATGCATGAAAATTATTTTTTATAATCTGTTAATTATTTTTATAAATTATTGTTTTATCAATTATTCGGGTATTTAACAAATAGACCTTTTATATTTCAGATTTAACTCTTTAATACCAGCCCAAACCCCCTTAATATTAACCCAAAACTAGCCCAAAACGCCTTAAGTCCAATATGCATACACCCGACCCAATAACCCTGTTTAATCGTGGTCGTTGATCATTTTGATCAACGGTCCACAATTAAACTTACCATTTTAATTCACCTAACCATAACCCCCTGCCTCATTATCTCCAGACCGTCGTCACCCGTTCACTCACCCCTCCAGTTCTCTCTAAACTCACCCTAACCCTAATCGTCGTCACCAACGAGAGCATCCTTTCTATGATTTTTCTGTGCCTTCTCCGACCATCCCTGGTCTCCTATACTCCATGGCTCTTCGATTTCATGAGTCCTTGAGAAGATCTCAAGGAAATCCAACCTATTCTGGTTTGAAACTTGTTTACCGGTCTGTCTCCGGACATTTTCGTTTGTAAGTAAGGATTTCCTCTTGTTTTTCGTCTGAATCCATGGGTTTTTGACCGATTCTCTTCATCTCTACTATTTTCTGAAAACCCTAGTTCGTTACTGTTGATTCTTCTCAGAACTTTATAGATCTGAGGTGAGTCGGGTACTATAAATGTTTTCCTTTAAAAATCCCTCGTTTTAACTAAATTATTTCGATTTTAGTCACTCTTTCTAAAACTAGGGTTTTTCCAAGACCTTCTTCAAAAGATTTTTCTATTTTTCAATATTTAATTTGTTTATCTCTTTACGTATTTGACTAATATTTTGCATAAATGCTCGAACCCTAGATGTTTCTAATGGTTATACTGATTTCTTCTTCTTTCATTTCTTATGGTGATTTTTTGGAATCAGTTGTACTAACTGGTTCTACTTAGGGATTCAAATGTTTTCCTGTTAAATCTAGTAATCTGTGAGTATTTTGCTCTAATTGATCTCTATTAATAGTTCGAACTATCTTTTCTTGTTAAATCCTGTTTTTCTATGAGGTTTTACTTAGTCGATTTCTATTTATAGAATCCGAGTAATTCTTGCCCATAAAATCAGTATTTTTTGAAGATTTTACTGATTATTTCCAAATTAATTACCCTGTTAAAATTCTTGTGCTGAAACTTTATTTGTTTCCTTATTTGTGACATGTTTCCCTATTTTACTTATTTTAATTAATGAACAGAAGTTTGGGGATTTTTACTGATTCTTATATGGCATGATTTTGGACTCTTTGCCTTAATTGAACTTCATATTGTGACCGTTAATTGATTACACCCAAATTAAGGGGTCTATTCCGGACTCCCTCATGGAAATTGATTATGTGATTATTTGATTTGTCCTTAATTGATTGAATTCTGATCCTCATTTCCTTATTTGTTCTACTCCCTAAGTGCTATATATACACTCTTATTTTACCTCTCAGACAGGAATAGTAGCTCAGAAAACAAAACACACACACACACACAAACTTCCCTCATATCTCTCTTTGTTTAGCGAGCTCTATGCGTGCTGTTACCTGTCCCTTCTTAATGGCCCTGGAAGAATTTAGGACCTTTATTTATAGGCAGTTCTAGACAAACCCTTACGCTTAAAAGAGAAAATACTAAGGCGACAAGCAAACCACATAGGACTTTAGCAAATAAAGAGCAGAAAAGAACAAATAAGAGGCTCAAATTTACCTCCGCAAGTAATGCATATAGATAGCACGACTAAAACACAAATAAGGGCAGCATTGTTAAGTAGGATCCTAAGACATGATATGTAGATGAGCATCAGAAACATAAGAAAGATGCAGATTTATTTTTTATAAACTCAGAAGCGGGCCCTAATCAGTTTGCCTACTGATTTTTTAAGACATGTTAAGCATTAGGCAGCATACACAAGAGACAGATTTCCAGTTTTAATAGTTTAATCATGTAAGGCTTGCCTAGGCATGGGACAGTGTATAATGGTTACCAAACTTATTGAAAAAGACTGTTACAAATTGTTTTACCTAAACATGTTATTCTAGGTGTTTATAGGATGCAAAATTATTACCACTTGTTTAGAAATAGAGTGAAATTGTTTTTATGCCCTTTTTTCATGCATCAGTAGTTAAACTAGGTGTAATTGAGCTAGTGAGATCCTAGAACATGGTATTTAATGCACAAAGGGATTCTGAATGATACATATGTAGAATTACTAAAGCATGATTTCTAAATGCACACAAAATCACAGCATTATGCATGGTTGCAGAATATACAAAAGTGATAGTTTATTTAGTGTAGTCATTAACCCTAGAGGCAAGATTTCTAAGTGCATATCATGGTTATGGCATTATGAGGCATGATTGGATGAATAACAATTTATTAACATATTTATCCTAGCACATGATTTCTAAGCGATATAATCACAGTGCCAAAGTAAGATGCTGAAACAGTATTCATAGAGCCTAAGGAGCATGGTATCTAATGCGTGATATGATTCACACATATTAGTCCTAAACATGAGTTCTATTACGCAAATAGGGAATGTAAACCTAAAAGCATGGTTTCTACCCTTTGGCATGCATAGTTACCCTTCCCTTTTCACTATCCATCAGCAATGTTGTTTACAATAATTATTACAGACCATTGCATGAATTACATAAGTGAATAAGAAAAAAATAATAATAAGAAGTTACACTATAGGGAGCCTACCAATAGGCCCAGATCTCTAGAATTCTCAATGCCAAACAGTGTTTCACAGCCTTTCACATAATCTGGGTGTGTCACAGTTCCCTAAGGACCTCAAAGGATCCCGGGCAGTGCTCACACCCAGATTTTCATAACCACAGTTGAGTAAGTGCAGTGTGGAAGAGCCAGCTCTAATGCATCAGAGTTTAAAGGGATCTAATAGGGATCCCAAAGCAGTCACACATTAGAGGGGCAGAACTTAGGTGTCTAAGAGTAGAGTGAGAGTGCTTGACATAGTTTTGAAAAGATTGAGTAGGAAAACAGTTTTTGAAATAAGACTTCTTTCAAATAAGTTTTGCAGAACCGCCACTGTGATTGGTTAATCAGGCCAGGAACCGCCACTGTGATTGGTGCAGCTACTTTCACTTTGAATGGAACAGGTGCCTTAGCAGGTGGCATAACTTCAACCTCGAACGGCACAGGTGCGTCTGCAGGCGGTGCCGCTTCAAACACAAGTGGGACTGACGTTGTTACCTCAACACCTCCGGATGGTTGAATCTGTACTATGATGGGATTAAGAGTGACTGCTGGCTTCTTTGGATCATCACCTTCTATGATCAACTCGATCGACCCCTCTGGGTCCCAATCTTCTTCTACCTCAATCATGTTGACACCTCCACCCTTATGGTCTGGGAGTGGATTGTCGTGGACATTGGGAGTAGATTCCTTGGCTAGAATGACCTTATGTCGATCAAAGATTGTAGCTTATCTTTCAGTGAGCGGTATTTATCGATCGATTGTCCCTTCATGCTGGAATGGTATACACAAGTCTTATTTGGATTAACCCATTGAGGGGGGTTCTTAGGGGTTACATCAGGTATAGGAGTGACATAACCAACATATTTCAGTCTTTCATATAGCTTGTCCATAGGCTCAACAATGGCAGTGTATTATTTAGGAGGCCTACGGTCAAAGTTGGGTCGAGGTCTCGGGAAATTTTGGCGAGTAGGGGGTGATTGGTAGTGAGATGGTTGAGAGTTGTAGGTATGGTAAACAAGAGCTGGTTGGGAATATCTGGGAGAAGTAGTATGATAATTAGGTTGGGGAGATGGCTGATATGTTGCTGGAGGTGCTGACTGGTATGTGGGCGAGGGTTCTTGGTATGTTGGTGCTGGTTGGTATGTGAGTGGGGGTGTTTGGTAGGTTTGGTATTTCAGCGGGGATTTAGTCCTCTGTGCAACCATTACGGCTCCCACATCTCTTTTCTTGGACATACTGCCAGATTGCGGGGCCTTGTTTATAGCCTGCAACGCTTCAAAATTGGTAACCATTCCGCTCTTAATTCCTTCCTCAATTCTCTCGCCCAACTTGATAATATCAGAGAATTTATGGTTCTCAATTACCATCAACCACTCATAATATTGTGGATCTTGGGCTCGGACAAAGAACTTATTCATTTGTTCTTCGTCGAAGGCAGGCCTGACTTTAGTTGCTTCAGATCTCTAGCGAGTAGCATACTCGCGGAAAGTTTCTGTAGGATTCTTCTTAAGATTCTGAATATAGAACACATCTGGCGCATTTTTTGTATTGAACCTGAACCGATCCATGAAGTCTGACGCCATGTTCACCCAGTTCAACTATTTCTTGGGGTCTTGGCTGATGTACCAAGACAGAGCCTCCCCTGTTAAGTTCCTCATGAACAGCTTCATGCGAATCTTTTCCTACTCCAACTAGTTTATCACAGTAGGTCCTCAGATGGACCCTCGGATCACCTGTACCATCGAACATCTCGAACTTAGAAGTTTTGTACCCCTCGGGATAGGGTTGTATGTAGAGGTCTTCATAGTTCATTCCTTCAACTCCTTTTCTTCCTTCAACACCTTGAACCCGGCCGGTCAACTTCATAAGTTCTTCAGTTAAATTCTTAATAAGCAAATCTTTTTCACTCGATTAAGGTGTGTATGAAATGGGTTGGGTGGAGTGCGGCATAGTCTCCACGTAGATGAGGTTGTTGTGATGGCCTGGTGCCTTGGTATAAGGGTGGACATTTGTGGAGTTTTGTGGCTCGGGGACGAGTAGTGGAGTATTTCTTGGAGTATGGCAGGCATTGTATTGTGGTGGAAGAGTTTGATTCTTTGGTGAAGTGGTGTGGTGATAAGTTGTGGGATGATTCTGTTTGTTTGGGGTGTTATGAGGAGGTATGGGATTTTGGGTGTTAGGATGGTTGACATCTAGAACACCGAGTGTGAAGGATAAATTTGCCAAATTCCGAACCTTCTCAAGCTCTCATTGGAGATTCACCAACCTTTTCTCTAGTTGTGACATAGCCTCGTTCTGAACTTGAATACTCTGGCCATCTGCAGTTTCTGTTCGTTCAAATGCGTTGTGTTGTCTTTCAATATTGCTCAAATCTTCCATTTTTTCTTTGCCTTTGCTTTTGCCTTTAGGAGGGTTAGGAGGAGGAGAATACGGAGGGCCCCTGGTTCTTGTATAATATGATGATGATGCCAGAATGCACGAACCAACCTTTGGGGAGGGGAATAATAAAAAGGAAATAAAACAAAAACCAAAACAAAAGGTAGCCAAGTCAGTGAGGAACATGAGGAATGTATTGAAGTATTTAAACATATAGTGCAAAAATATAAAACGTGTCCTATTTTGGAGCCTCGTTGTGCCCGAGGTAGGCGTAGCGACAAATAGATTTGGAGAACTTAGATGCCAAAATGCCTCATTTCATCAATGTAAAAATAGACGAATCCAAAACGACACTAAAATAATAAGAAAAAAATAAAGTCACTAATGGCCATTGGCCTTATTACATTGATAAAACAAAAAAGAATTCCTATTCTACTTGGTCGCAGATGGACCTTCCCCAAATTTGGCATCCTTGATCCCATCGAACAGGTTTCCCAACTCGAGAAGTCCTAGCAGCAGGTATTCTATAGCTAGATGTCCACATTCAATCCCTTCAGCTTTCTGACAGTCTTCAACCCTCTTGATGATCTTACCTTCCAGCCCGACTATGCCTCGCTCCAAGTATTCCAGCTTCTTGTTGGAACAGACGGCCATATCTTTCCATTCTTCAATCAATCTCTTGTTGGTTTCATGTATCTCACGGTTCTCACTTTCACACTCATGAACCCTCTTGCATAGCCGATTGTACTTGACCTGAGCCTCGGCGCTCTCATCTATGATTATGTGACCTCGACCGGTTCCTGGCCTGATTAACCCAGACATTTTCTAACCATCCCGAGTAGAAAGGTGCGCAGCCTGCGTGATACCTATCTGGTTCAATTGTGTTCTTTTCCATTATGATCTTGCAATGCCACATATATTGGGCTTGGCTCTTGTAGGGTATATCATCATCTTGGAAGTCAGCTCGAAAATGGCTCATCTTGTCGGCCCTTGGTACGATTTGCTTTCTGCCTGCTTGTCTCATAACCCGGAGAGGAACGTGAGGATATATTCCTCTCAGCCCGATTAGCACCAGGTGCGGTGCATCCCTGGACCTGACGATGAATTCGTCCGTCGGAAACCATTCGAACATCCACTGTACCTGCTCCTAAGTCAGATTATCAAAGAACTCTACCCACTCCCTGGCAGTCTCGGGCTGAGCAAACCTGTCGGGAATATATGTCATTCTCTTGGGGTGGTGGAAAGCAATGTGGTCATTCCACGCCCTTCGCGAAAATTCTTGTTGGTACTGACCCTTTTGGATATGCTCTAAGAGCCAGAGTTGTAGTAACAAGTTGCAACCTTCGAAGTGTTTAGACCCTTTCTAACAACGTTATACAGCTCGGTAAATGTCTGTTGTGATCATTGGGACAATGCTGAAAGTTTGCCCGTCAATTCCCTCCATCAAAGTCTTGGTTACCATAGCTAACCTAGTGTGGATCCTTTCTTTCTTTGTTAGAAACACGATCAACCCTAGGAAGAAAGCAATGAAGAAAAATACCCTACGGTGAATATGTCTCAAAGATGTAATGGCAAATTCGTCATGGTAGGTACGGTATGATTTGTTGTGGCCGTACTTTTCATTTAAGTACACAAATGGGATATATGACTTCTTTAGGCACTCTAACTCAGCATTCTTCTTCAAACCCATCATTTTCAAAAAGCCTTTGCTCGTGCTATTTTCAGGCACCACTAATCCAGGCGTTTCCAAGACTAACCCAGTTAGTCCTCCAATTTCCTCTAGCAACGGTGTCATCTCAATGTCCCCGAAATGAAATATGGCTCGTTCGCTATCCCAGAATAAGGTAGCAGCCTCGATCAACATGTTGTTGGGTTGAATGTCTAGGAGAGACGATAAGTTACTCAGGTACTTGACAAGTTTCTTATCACTAGAGTGAAGATCCTCCCACCAGTTCAAAAGCTTTGGGTGAATATTGCTAACCATGCCGAATCTAGGGACTTCGTGCCTCATATTTCTGCAAGATAAACATAGTTAGGCCCTTACCCCCCACCAGATTCGACCATTTACACATTATGATTAACATACGAGCATTTATTTCTCCAAATAAATGCACAGAACGTGATGATGTCCGTTGGGATTATGGAAACCCGGTGGACTTTGGACAAGGCTATCTCAAAGGCTATTGTGCGGACAACACATTAACCTAGCTAGGTTTGACCATGATGCATGTTCAGTTTAACAGAGTGAGGTTTCTATGAGGTATTAGACTGGTACCCTTGATCGGACAACTCAAGGGGGAAGGCACAGAACCGTCGACTGCACCGATGATCGACTAGTTTTACCGCAAATAGGCCTTTCCGAATTTAGGGGTAATATAAAATAAGAAGGGTGCAGCCACTCATCAAGTGGTGCTATAGGATTTGTTTTGGCACGAGTGGAGTATGATGTTGAGCATGATTATGCAATAAATAGGCAGTAAAGGCATGTAGTCATGTATTTTCACGTTGTGAAAGCAGTAAATACAACAATTATAATAGAAAAGCGGTTACAAAGGAAACAAGAAAACATGTCAGTTTTGATTTTTAGAAAGGTCAAATATTTGAAGGAAATAAACAATTAATTTCACATAAGGGGAGAGGGAGGAGGTGCAAGTTCACAAAGTGGTTTGAAATGGTAAAAGCCTAGAAAACCCCAGCAGAGTCGCCATGCTGTCGCGCCCCTTTTTTTGACTCCTCCTTTCAGATCGGTCAGGGTTCTTGACATTATTGGGACAACTCGTTTCCTTTTGGGAAAGTGGGTATGCAAGGAATTGGAGAGTCGCCACCTAACGAATTAAGGTGCATTAGAGCACCTATTTGGGGTCATTTACAAACATAGATTTGGATAACCATAGATAGGGTAAGGGCTTGAAATTACCCCAAGGGGAAGGTGTTAGCCACCCCTCAGAGTCCACAATTGTGGTTCCCGGTCAAACAATTTTGTGAATTTTAAGCAAGTAGCAGATAGGCAATTAAAGTTTAGACAAGTAAAGAGTTTTGAAAGATTCACAGTCTAAGCACACATGTGTAACAAAGTTTTGAAAAACTTTAATGTCTAAGTACACAGGTGTAACAAAGTTTTGAAAAGATTTAATGTCTAAATAAGGTTTTTTTAAAGAATTATAATCTAAGCACACATATAAAGGATAGGGGAAGTCCTAGGTTATTTATCCTATAGGATCACATCAGTACAACACCCGTTAATCACTCCCCAGAGAGGGGCTACACGTGGTATTAGCGCACCGGTCATCATATACATATCTACCCTTCCCACCCCTTAGCGGTTATTAAGCGAGTGTTATTTAGCGAGCTATATGCGTGATGTTACTCGTCCCTTCTTAATGGCCCTGGAGGAATTTAGGACCTCTATCTATAGGCAGTTCTAGAAAGACCCTTAGGTTTAAAGGAGAAAATACTAAGGCTACAAGCAAAACACATAGGACTTTAGCAAATAAAGAGCATAAAAGAGCAAATAAGAGGCTCAAATTTACCTCCGCAAGTAATGCATATAGACAGCACGACTAAAGCACAAATAAGGGCGGCATTGTTAAATAGGATCCTAAGACATGATATCTAGATGAGCATCAGAACATAAGAAAGATGCAGATTTATTTTTTATAAACTCAGAAGCGGTCCCTAATCAGTTTGCCTACTAATTTTAAGACTTTTAAGCATTAGGAAGCATACACAAGAGAAGATTTCTAGTTTTAACAATTTAATCACCTAAGGCTTGCCTAGGCGTGGGACAATGTGTAATGGTTACCAAACTTATTGAAAAAGACTCTTACAAATTGTTTTACCTAAATATGTTATTCTAGGTGTTTAAAGGATGCAAAATTATTACTAGTTGTTTAGAAACAGAGTGAAACTATTTTTATGCCCTTTTTTCATGCATAAGTAGTTAAACTAGGTGTAATTGAGCTAGTGAGATTCTAGAACATGATATCTAATGCACAAAGGGATTCAGAATGATACATATGTAGAATCACTAAAGCAGGATTTCTAAATGCACACAAAATCACAGCATCATGCATGGTTTTAGAATATGCAAAATTTACATTTTATTTATTGTAGTCATTAACCTTAGAGGCGGGATTTCTAAGTGCATAGCATAGTTATGGCATTATGAGGCATGATTGGATGAATAACAATTTATTAACATATTTATCCTAGCACAGCATTTCTAAGCAATATAATCATAGTGCCAAAGTAAGATGCTGAAACAGTATTCATAGAGCCTAAGGAGCATGGTATCTAATGCGTGATATGATTCGCACATATTGGTCCTAAACATGAGTTCTACTACACAAATAGGGAATGTAAACCTAAAAGCGTGGTTTCTACCATTTGGCATGCATAGTTGTCCTTCCCTTTTCCCTATCCATCCCCAATGTTATTTATAATAAATTACTACAGACCATTGCATGAATTACATAAGTGAATAAGAAAAACAAATAATAAGAAGTTACACTATAGGGAGCCTACCAATAGGCCCAGATCTACAGAATTCTCAATGCCAAACAGTGTTTCACAACCTTTCACATAATCCGGGTGTGTCAGAGATCCCTAAGGACCTCAAGGGATCCCGGGCAGTGCTCACACCCAGATATTCATAACCATAATTGAGTAAGTGCAGTGTCAGAGTTCAGAGGGATCTCATAGGGATCCCAAAGCAGTCACACATTAGAGGGGCAGAACTTCGGTGTATAAGAGTAGAGTGAGAGTGCTTGACATATTTTTGAAAAGATTGAGTAGGAAAACAATTTTTGAAATAAGACTTGTTTGAAATAAGTTTTGTAGAACAGTAGAAGAGTTTACTCTGTGAAAACAGTTTGAAAAAGGGTAGGGCAATCAGAACAAACAACATACCAATCTCAGGATTAAAACGTCACACATAGAACAAGGAAATTAAGACAAGTTCAGCATCCACAGACAGGGTAATGAGGGGTTGGGGACAAGTATAGAGAATTTAAGGGCAAGCACACAGTAGGCAGAGTCACACATAGATTCGGAATCAAAGAGATCCTGAGGGGGTTTCAGATACAACATGTATTTCAGGACTACAAAGAAACTAAGTAGCATATAGTACGGATTATTGTGTGCCAGGAATCAAAGAAAACATAAGTGAAGCAGAATCACATTGAGGCATGCAAAAAGGGGGATAATACTTCATAAGCATGTTGAGTCTAATGAAGGGAGTATATTGAGAATCATGCTAATAAAGCAGTAAAGTAGACATGCTAATTGCAGGTTGAACAACAGAATCATAAGTAAAAAAGATATTAGGAACAGGATGAATTGAAGTGCAAAAAGAAACATATTGTTTTTTGAAACTTAAGATGAAATTAAGACATACCAGTATAGGAGATAGCAAACACAGAATGAAGAGTAAAAGAGTAGGATGATCAGAAGGAGAGCAGAAGAGAGTATCTTTTGTATAAGAGAGAGTTTTGAACAAGGTATGTTCGTGTCTTGTGTTAATGCAATACTAGGGTATTTATAGTTTTAAAACCAGGCAGAAGAATAAGGTAACATAAAAGTTTCAGCAGTAATTATAGGAGTAAACATCAATTTGAATCAAATTAGTATAAGACTTCCTTTAATTAAGGAGTCATACTCAAACGGTAATAAGCATGTTAAAAATAAGAAAAGGAATCATGAAAGCTGATTATAACACATAAGGAAAGTAGCCTAGGTATAGTATAGGTATATCACACATAAGTAAGGTCGAGTTAAGAATTCTACTTAAGGAAATATGTATATTAATTTTAGCAGCAAAATCATTCATAGAAATAAGGCAAGCAATAACTTAAACTCCGGAAATCTGTAAGGAAACCCTCGAGTGAGGTCATAATTGTAGGAAATCAGTATCAATCAAAGCAGAATATCACACATGAGCGGGATAATTATGCTACAGGCAAGGAGAAACAGGAAATCAACATCCTAATTAAGGAAGATGCTCGAGAATCAGTAGAGGCAAGATCAATGAAGTATTAATCATAGAAATTCAGGGATTCATGAATAGAAAAGATAACACTGATTTATCACAGCATTATGAGAATAAGCATGTAATGGACAAGAATCAGAACAATAAGAAAACTAGTATCACATAAAAGTTAGGGATTCATATAGAACACAGCCTGACTTATAGCATAGACATAATATAGGTAGAAGTAATCGAACCCAGAAGCCCTAATATGCAAACATGGGGTAAACTCACATAAATCAGGGGTTTGCATGGAGCATGGCCTAAAATAACAGAATAAATGTAACATAGGCAGGAGAAGTGAAGATTCATAGATATTGATGAACAAAGAATAAAGTAGAACCACATAATAAGTAGGAATAATAGCAGCCAGAGACCCTAACAGGAAAACATAGGGTGAAAGTCACGAAATCACCGAGTATTCATGAGAATACAGTAAACATAAATGAACTGGTAAACATATTATCGAAAACAAAATTAGAACCACATATTAAAACCAAGAATTTTGGGGTTTTTTAACAAAAAGTGAATCAGACAAAAGGGGAAATGCTCACATAAATGTTTAACATGATGAAAATCATAGGACAGTACTAAAAACAGAAAGAGAAGCATTTTTTGAAAAAGGGGTTAAAAACCCTAGTTTTGAAGATGAAGATTCACTTTAGGAAAATCGGAAAAACCTTTGAAAACACCAAAAATGGCTCATAATAGGCCAAGATCTGTTACAGATCTTAAGAAAATCAGAGAACAGGAGTTAACATTTCATAGAGACAACCCAGATAGAAGGATAAATGCCTTAGAAATCACCGGTCTAAGCCGAAAATGGTAAGATCTTACTCGGATGGCCATGGATAGCCAGAGAATGGCATGAGAAAAACTGGGAGGTGAGTGAACCACCTCTGGTTCTCTTTGAAGGCCTCAGGACAACATCAACCCGGTGTAGGAGGAGAGCCATAGGCTGGGGGTGGTGGTGAGACCATCATGGTTACCGGCAAAGCAACGACCGGTGAGGGGAGCTGGGTTTAGTAGGGAAGTCTTGAGAGAGATGAGAGAGTAACGGCGGAGGGAGATGGAGAGGGGGGGGGGGGAATGGAGAGAAATGAGAGGGGGAATGGTAGTCTTGGAGTTTATTTTAGGAAGGGGTAATCTGGATCGTTGATCAATTTTGATCAACGTTCAGGATTAAGTCAGGATTGGGCTGGGTAGGATTTAGGTTTGGGCCTAGGTCATATTGGGTTATTTGAATTGGGTTAGGAATTAGATTAATTTAGGCTAAAATCAAAATAAAGGTGGCTTGTTGTTAAATACCCAATTAAACTAACTAAAAATAATTTATATAATAGCTGATAATTGTAAAAAATGAAATTCATGCTTAGAAAATAAATAAAGATGATTACTTAGTATTTGAAAAATACTAATGACTAATTTCTGGATAAAAATAGTATAAATCATATGATTGGGCTATAATTGCAAAGTTATTGCAATTATAGCCAAAAGGTGCCAGTTTGGCTGATTATGCAATAATTAGGTCTTAGTAGGACCCTAAATAATAAATAAATCAAGGAATTCTTTTGAAATCATTTGTAATGCAACTTTCTAGTGAATTATTGGGAATAAAATGATGGATAAATTAAAATAAATTAATAAAATATAAGGAAATTATGGGAAAATACCAATTGCTATTAATGCATTATTTTGAAAGTATATATGCAATTTAAAAAATATTTTGAGGAAAAATTGGGTATAAACAGACCCAACTGGTGTGGTCAACAAATAAGCTCTCCACCATTTCTTGGCGGAACTAGTCATCTGAAAAGCAGCAAGGTCGACCCCATTGGTCTCCAATATACCCATGTTCTGAAGAACCTCCTGACAGCTGTCAAGATACTCTTGGGGATCCTCTAAAGTATCACCACTCACATGGACTGGAAAGAGCTTGGTAAGCCTATCCAATCTCCACAAAGCCTTAGAAGACATAGCTAACCCATCACCAGGATGTGCCGTAGCAACCGGCTGAACTACTCCGACTGGATGAGAAGCTGGAATCTGAAACTGGGGAGCCATCTGCTCCGAAGTGTGAGTAGAAGGAGTCTGGGCTCTTCCTCCAGCCTAAGAGACGGCTGGTGCCATGCGGAATGCGCCAGTCAGGGCCACACTCTCCATAAAACCCACCAATCGGACCAAAGCATTCTGAAGCACTAGGTGACAATAAACCCCTCCAGGACGTGATCTGGTCCGGCACGAATAGTCTGAGTTGGAACCTCCTCATCGAACTCTACCTGAGGCTCCATGGTTGGGGCTGCTGCTCGGGCTCTAGGCTGAGCTCTGCCCCTGCCTCGGCCTCTAGCACGGCCTCAGCCTCGACCTCTGCCCCTCGGAGGAGCTACTACTAGAGCCTCTGGTTCCTGCTCAGCTTAAGAAGTGGTACGCGTTATCGCTATCTACGAGAGAATAAGAGTAAGAATGTTCAATCAGTATTGAGAAAACAAAATCGCACGACAGAGTTGAATAAAATGGAAATTTGTTTTAGCCTCTAAGAGATAAGTATAGACGTCTCCGTACCGAACCCCCAGAATCTACAAGGCTTGTCGTGAATTGTGAGACCTAGGCAACCTAGTGCTCTGATACCAACTTATCACGACCCGGAATTCCCATCGTCGAGACCGTTATGGCGCCTAACGTTTTACTTGCTAGGGAAGCCAACATTAGAGATCATTAAGCCATTCCTAAACCCCTTTCAGTGATTTACAACAATTAAGATACAATAAGTAAAAGGAATATGCGGAAATATATAATTATTTTAACATTTATACACAATTACCCAGAATCTAGAGTCACTATCCACGAACATTCTAAGATTTACAACAAACATTTTTTTGAAAAAAGTGCAATTGTTTGAATAAAAGAAAAAAACAGTAAACAGAAAGGGTAGACGGGGAGTTCAAGGCCTGTGAACACCGACAGGACTACCTTGAGTCTCCGTTCAGATGAAGCGAACAACTAACTCAGGGTCAACTCGGTCAAGCACCAAAATCTGCACATAAAGTGCAGAGTGCAGTATAAGTGGCAAACCTAACTCGACGAAGGAGTGACGAGGCTACGGCGGGACACTCACAATAAAACATATATACAATGAATAATAATGACAGAAAAGAAGGAAGAATAACGTAAAATAGTAACTTTCCAAGAATAAATACAGGGCTCAACGTGCCTCATCAGTATTCAGCTATAACTAATCCTTAAGTGCAATTAAAAACTACCATAAAACTTAAACAGTCAAAGAAAGAACATAAACACATAAATTGTTGCGGCGCGCTACCTGATCCCACCATACATAATACAATCATCCATTACTTCCTCTTAATATCATAGATAACAAAATATAGATAAAATGTTGCGGCGTGCAACCCGATCCTACCATATCATAATAAACACAATCACAGTTCACCCTTATATCACCACATTCCACCCTTATTACACATGTTGCGGCATGCAACCCGATCCCACCGTATCATAATAATTCACCCTTATTCCTCCTCAATATATCACCCTTATTCCAATTATTTCGGCGTGCAACCCGATCCCACCATATTCAAATCAATTACACAGGAAATATAGAAGTTCAACAAATTAACACAAGACCCATCTCAATACCTAAACTTCAGAACACGGCCAATGGAAATCTTATACTCAATAAACTCTACACAGGTAATGTTACTTAGCGAGACCAATCCAGAATATCACTAAAACACTAATAAGAACAGCTTAAGCAAGTAATAGAAGATAAGGAAACTATGGTGCAACAATTATCTTCAACAAGGATAAACAATATCTAACATGTAACAATTAGGCATGGAAATACAAGTAGGCATGTAACAGTTAAAGCATGGAAGAAACAATATAAAGAGAACGAGAAAGAAATAATCAAGACAAATAAATTGGTGGCGCATAAGTACTCGCCACCTCACATATACGCCGCTCGCATGCTTTTTCACATAACAACTAAGGCAAGGATTCCTAATCGCTCAAGTCAAAGTTAGACACAACACTTACCTCGATCGGCTACTCACTGCTCAATTACTGCTTTACCTCTAATTTCCACCTCCAAACCACTCGTATCTAGCCATTATTAACTTAATAACATCAAATATTACTAAAGAAATCAATTTCAATACATAAATTTAGGTTTCCCAAACTTCCCCCAAAAAAGTAAAAAATAGACCTCGGGCCCACTTGGTCAAAACTTGAGGTTCGGACCAAAACCCTTCCACCCATTCACCCCCTAGCCCGAATATGTAATTAGTTTCAGAATCTGACCACGCATTGACGTCTAAATCCCAAATTTTCAAAAACCCCCCAATTCTTCAAAAACCCCTAATTTTCTACCATGAAAGAACAAAGTTTAGGGCTAGGAATTTAATGGGTGATGTTAGAAATGGAAGAAATCGAGTTAAAGAGTACAAACCTATGAATTGGTGTTGACTTTCCCCTTCAAAATCGCACCTAGGCCGAGCTCTAATGGAGAGTTTTTGAAAAATAGGTAAAATCTCGATTTTGAAATGTTTTAAGGTCTGGGCGTCAAGCCTTCTTCGCGTTCGCGAAGGCCTGCCGCATTCATGATGCCCTATAGCCTGAAGGGCTTTCGCGTTCGCAAAGAGTAGAACATGTTCGCGATGGTTCAATACTCTACGCGTTCGCGTCTTGCCGGTCGCGTTCGCGAAGAGCAGACCCCCTACTGCTCTGCGTTCGCGACCATGGCCTCGCGTTCTTATAGAACAAACCATCCCCCAATCCATCTTGCACTTCATGTTTGCGAGAGAGCCTTCATGAACGCGAAGAAGGAAACAAGAAGGTACCTTAAGCTGCAGAAAAATCAGATTTTCTTAGTGTAAAATTTCCCGTGGCGTGTCCGAAACTCAGCCGAGCCCTCGGGGCTCCAAACAAAACATGTACACCAGTCCTAAAACATCATATGAACTTGCTCACACGATCAAATCGCCAAATTAACACCTAAAACTATGAATTTAACACCAAATCGAATGAAATGTTCAAGAAAGCTTTAAAACTCTATTTTCATAACCGAGCGTCCGAATCACGCCAAATTGACTCTGTTTCTTACCAAACTTCACATAAAAGTTATAAATATTATATCTTTACTGGGCTCCGGAACCAAAATACGGTCTCGGTATCAAAAATGCCAAACATTAACTGATTCTTAAAACCATTTAATTTTTGGACTTTTAATTTTCAACAAAACTTCACATCTCGAAGTAGGGACGTCGAAATTTGACTCGGGCATATTCCTAGGTCCCATATTTCAATACGGACCCACTACCATCAGAATACGGTTCTGGGTCCATTTACTCAAAACGTTGACCGAAGTAAATAAAAATCAACTTTTAAGACACAAATTCCTATTTTTATCAACTTTCAACATAAAAGCTTTCTGGAAACACGCTCGGACTATGCACACAAATCAAGGAGGATAAAAATAAGATTTTAAGGCTTAAGAGCGCATAATCGAGTTCTAAAACATAACATGACCTTTTGGGTCATCACGGGGGGGGGGGGTTATCATTTTATCATTTACTATGAAATAATATAAATAAGGTAGAAATATTAGAGAACGTGATACACAAAATTGCAATAATTATTGAGGTATCAAGCTGCTTAGCCACACTATGAAAGTCTAGGAGAGAGTGGTAGAGTTAAGGGTGAGGAAGAGGGTGTCTATTTCTGAGAACCAGTTTGGGTTTATGCCGGGGCGTTTCACTACAGTAGACATCCACCTTGTTAGGAGATCGATGGAGCAGTATAGGGATAGAAGGAAAGACATGCATATGATGTTCATCGACATAGAAAAGGCGTACGATAAAGTTCCATGGGAGGTTTTGTGGAGATGTTTGGAGGCTAGAGGTGCACTTGTTGCCTACATTAGGTTGATTAAGGACATGTATGATGGAGTAAAGACACAAGTGAGGACATTTGGTCGGGACTCTGACCATTTTTCGGTTATGATGGGGTTGCATCAGGGGTCGGCACTTAGCCCGTTGTTTGCTCTGGTGATGGACGTTCTTACTCACCACATCCAAGGGGAGGTGACGTGGTGTATGCTATTTGCAAACGATATTGTACTGATTGCCGAGACGCGAGAAGGTGTGAACACGCCATTAGAGGTATGGAGGAAAACCAGGGAATCTAAAGGTTTTAAGTTGAGCAGGACGAAGACAGAATACTTGGAGTGTAAGTTCAGTGGCGAGACTCAAGGGGTGGGGGGAGGGGAGGTGAGGCTGGATTAACAGGTCATCCCTATGAAAGGGAGTTAATAGTACCTTGGGTATATTATTCATAGGAATGGGGAGATTGATGAAGATGTCACACATCTTATTGGGGCGGGATGGATGAAATGGAGACTTGCTTCCGGTGTTTTATGTGACAAGAAGGTGCCGCTGAAACTTAAGGGTAAGTTCTACAGAGTGGTGGTCAGACCAACGATGTTGTATAGGGTTGAGTGTTGGCCAGTCAAGATCGTTCATGTCTAGGAGATGAAGGTAGCAGAGATGAGGATGTTGAGATGGATGTGCAAACACACCAGGTTAGATAGGATCAGAAATGAGGTTATTCGTGACAAGGTGGGTATGGCCCCTGTTGATACCCAATTTATCCTCAAATTATTTTCAAACTTGTATATAAGCTTTCAAAATCACTCTTTGCAATAATGAGTATCTTTTCTTATTTTTCCATATTTTTATCTAAATTATTTCCTTATTTATTTAATATTTTTATGTTTTTTATAATTCATAAATTGTGCTCTAAATAATTTCAAAACATTTTTTAGTTCAGTATGTCATTTATAATCATTTTTATTTATTAAATCCAATTACTTCATAAATTGGCCAATTGGGTCTTATTTAATTGCAATTACAATAATTTTGCAATTATCGCCTAATTAGACACTTTATGCTTTTTAAATTCGAAATTTATGTTTCTAACATTTTTATTATTATTTAATTATTGTAATTTTACCTATTTAAACTTAATTTCGTCCTTTTATAATTATTAGGTATTTTAATTAATTAATTACCTATTTTTATTGGGTATTTAACACCTAGCCTATTTCATTTAAAACTTAGCCACATTTTAACCTAATCTCTAAACCCAATTAACCCCAACCCATCAGACTATTTAACCCAGCCNCCCCCCCCCCCCCGTCTCTCTCATTCTTCGAGACTGACTCTCTCCCTCTCTCTTCTGGCCTCTCCCTATCCCCCTTCTCTCTAGAACCTTTTGGTTCTCCGATGGTCTCCAGCCTTATCTCCGGCCACTTCCAGGCTCACATCCTTTCAACCACCAGCCGCCTTGAAGCCTTATCTCTCCGATCCTCTCCATCTTTGAGATCTCCATGGGTTTCAACCATGCTGGACCACTACTGGGGCTCCTACTTTGGTGATTTTCTGGCCTTCTCCGGTAGGGTTTTGATACGACCATGCCACAATCACCATTACCTTCGAGCTTCACGGCAGGTTCTCCGGTTATCTCTGATTCTTTTACGAAACCCTAACTTTTGAACTTTTCGATTTTTTCTGATAGATCTACACATATTATTTGTTCTTTACATGTTTTCTTCAAAAGTTTCTCAATTTCCTAAATGATTACTCATCTTTTCAAAACTAGGGTTTGAAACCCTTTTTCGAAACAATTCTCTTTTAATTACTTAGCGTTATTCTTGTGGTTTTTTACCGTGTTCTAACTTTATTTGAGCATTTTCCCTTGTGTGACTCATTTGTTGTTAAAAATCCCAAATTTTCTTGGTTCAATCTGCGAGTCTGAGTATATTGGCCATCTACGTTTATCCGTTTAGAATGAGTGCTTTGCTTTTGTGGATACTTTGTGATCCCTGATGTTATTTGCTATGTGCTTGTCACTAGGGTTCCTGACTATTCTCGTCTTTTACCCGTATCATGATTCGTACCATGTTCTGATTTTTGTCTATGTTATTTGTGTTCTATTTTTCTGAATTTCTAAACCTATGTGATTTCTTGTTACTATAATCATTAGGGTTTCTGATTTTTGATTCTCCCTATTATGTCATGTTCGTTTACACTAGTGTTGAATCCCTAACTCTATGAGATTCTTACTTAAGCCCCTAATTTTTACCTACAAATTATTCCCTTGCCTTATTATGTTATTTGATTCTACTATTAGATTGATTCTTACAGACCTTTCCTTAATTGGATTTTCTTAACCTCGATTAATTACTTGCTCTATGTGCTGAAATTACTTCCTTGTGATATTTTCCTCTAATTAATGCTAATTTCCTGTAACTAGGGCCTCATTTGAGGATGTCTTTAGTGATCTTCGATTTTTTAACTATCTCTTGCTCTATTTTTGTGTCTGGTATAAATGTCAAATTGATACGTATATATTTCTCCTTAAATAGGATTCTGAACTTGGTCTTACTTACATGTGCTATACTTGGACTGTCAGTCTCACATGATCTTCTTTCCTTATATTACTAGTCTATCCCTGATTGAGTATGACTCCTTAATTAAAGGGAGTACTTCTATTAATTTGATTCGAATTGATGCCTACATCCATAATTCTGTTGAACTAATTGTTTGTTAGCTTATTTACTACATGTTTGCAACTATATATGCCTCTACTCTTTCACTAGCAACAGACACACACATACATCAATACAACTGCTACATTCTCTCTTGCGCCCTTTCTCTTTTTCTCTCTATTTGCTCTATTGTTGATCCCACATACTGCATAGTGCTGCATTTTTCTATTCCTTACTTTTCGACTGGTATGTCTCTAAGTTAGTTTTATGTTATCTCTATACATTATGCTCCAGTTCTTGATTAGTTACTTACTATTCTTGCTGTGTTTTATCCTGTGGTTCTACTGCCTACCATGTAACTAGCTTGTCCCATTATCCCCTTTTCCTTTTTAGACTAATATGTTTCATGCTTTCCCTTGTGTGATTCATTATGACTTTGTTTGACTCCTGTGAAACTAGCCTACCTATTTTCCTATGTGGCTACTTTTACTCTTATATCTGCATGACTAGTATCTCTTATATGTTTTCATGAAACATATGATTTAAGTCTGCACCGAGCATGTGAATCTGTTCTATGTGATAATTGTGATTGTTTGAGAACCTGTAACTTTGCTCTAAGGACTTATTACGTGCAAATATGTTGCTACCATTACTTGTCCCTAACCCCTTTCCTGTTTGTGTTTGTTTTCTTGAACTTTGCATACTTGTTGAGTTGTGACTATTCTGCTGCTTCCTTTTCGAACTGATTTTCATAAAAGATCTTTATACTATCCTCTGAAGCCATGTTATTTCAAAACTCCCTTTCAAATTCAATTCTTTTTAAGCACTTCACACTATTCTTAGACCTTTAAGTTCCACCCCCTCAGTGTGAGCATTGCTTAGGGACCTTAAGTTCCCTCTGAACTTTGACACACTAAGGCAGGTAATTCTACACTGCACCTATCTCAACTTTGGCAATTGCTGGTGCTGGTATTGGCCAGGTCTCTCACAAGGGCCTTTGGGATCTTTGTCGCACCCAGGCTATGCAAGGTTGTGAAGCTCGAAAGGGGTGAGGCTAGAAGGTTGGGCCTGTTTGAAGGCTCCCTATAGAATAACTTCTTATTTTCCTCTTTGCAATTATTGTAATTCATTTGACATGGTCTGTAATAATTTGTAAACAAAGGATTGGGGCTAGATAGTGAATATGGGAGGGAACTATGCATGTTTAGTGAAATCATGACTTGGGCTTTATTTCCCTATGTGTGCAATAGTATCATGCTTAGGACATGCATACCATGCATTAAAAATCATGTTTAGGTTCTTTATTTCAACACAACTATTATATTCATACCATCTGACACCATGTTCCCAGTATAACTAAACGAGTAACAAAAGCTGCCGTAATGTATTGCTCATGCATTTTTAACCATGACATATAGAAACCATGTTTTAAGATGATACTTTGCGCATTAGATATCCGGCCCTTATGACTTCTTATTTATCAGAACTTGAACGCCTAGTTAACATAATCTAATACTCCCATAAAATATGGTCAATCTACTTGAAACAATTTCCTACAAACATGTATCTATTAAAATAAGAATCCAAATATGCAGGTTCACCCTTTAAAATAAGTAGGCAATGTATACAACCCCTAGACAAACTTTAGGCCTAACACGTATAAAATCAAATCAAT
The DNA here is from genome assembly GCA_005239495.1 of Nicotiana undulata. Taxonomy (NCBI): domain Eukaryota; kingdom Viridiplantae; phylum Streptophyta; class Magnoliopsida; order Solanales; family Solanaceae; genus Nicotiana; species Nicotiana undulata. The sequence continues at coordinate 16,233 of ML253080.1, read as the reverse complement.
TATGTTCTACTCGTTTAATCGGTCCGCTTTAAGCATTTTGAACCCTGCTGCTCCCATTCTTGTTTTACCTCACTGAAGTTCATTTTTCTTTTCTTAAAACTCCTGCTCTATTTTAAACAGTCTCGAAGTTGTGCATCTATTTCCCTTACTGATTTTTACTGATTCATGTTCTATTATGTTTTCAAACTACTGGGTTTTTCAAAGATACCTCACTCTGCTCAAAATCGTGCCATTTCGAATCCTTGCTCTGTATTTCTTTAAAGTTACTATATTTTGATACCATCTTACTACTTCTTTTACTACAGTTCTCTGTAAACTGATAACTATTACTCTATGTCAAGCTACTGTATTTTAGTCACTTATCTTTTAAAATCACTATATTACTTCAAACCCAAGCTCTAATGACTTTCTTCTATGTTTTTTTCTGAAAGCTTTAAATCACTACGCACTGCTAAATCTTACCGCTGCCTTTAACTACTGTATTTTGAAAATCAACTATCCTTCAAGTCACTCAGTCCTAATTAAATCTTCTGCTTTCATTATGTTTCCAAAACAGATCTTTAGCAACTCACTATTTTACTTAATACTCCTTTTTTAAACTCCCATATTTGAGACCTTAAGTGTGTTTGAGACGTGCTACTTACATGTCTATGTGTGGAAGGACCTGTGAGCCTTTACTTGTCTTTATATGTTCCCTTATATGTGCAGTCCTACTTGTTTTGTATGTCGCCTAGTATTTTGTTTTTTAAATCTAAGGGTTCAGCCTAGTTCCTGCCTTGTAGGATTAGTAGTCCTAAACACCCTCCAGGACTTATAGAAAGGGACGGTTAATGGCACGCAACAAGCATTCGTAACGAACACACGCATTTTTAATAAACTTTACGAGGTGGGAAGGGTAGAATACGGATATGATGACCGGTGCGCTAATACCACGTGTAGCCGCCTCTTGTAGGTGTGACATACCGGGTATTGCATTGAAGTGATCCGTATTACTTTAAACCTAGGACAGTTTCTTTTTCAAAGGTTTAATTTTATACTTTCTCCAAACTTTTAAAGATTTTTTGTTTGAAATCCCCTCTTATATGAACCTTATTTGCTACTTGTTCACCGTCCAAATTCACAAACCTTATTGGCTGGGACCCATAGTTGTGGATCTTGAGGGGTTCCTAACACCTTCCCATTGGGATAATTTCAAGCCCTTACCCAATCTCTGGTAACGCAAACTAGTTCATGAGTTATCAACTCTAGGTGCCCTAACGCACCATAAAAATCGTTAGGTGGCGACTCTTCCTTAAACCTTTTCTTTTAAGGAGTTGTCCAAAATGTCATAAACCTGATCTCTCCGTACCTAACCCGTGCGAGAGAAAAAGGGGGCGCGGCAGCATGGCGACTTCGCTGGGGAACTTCCCTAGGCTTATACCATTACAATTTGCTTTGTGGATCTGGACCTTTAATTTACCTTTAAATGCTTACGCCTTTTCCTATTCCCCGTTATATGTTTTTGACTGTTTACTTTTTACAAGTATTTATTTCACCTGAACGTAACTAACATATCTTCGTGTTTTCTTTGTAACCGCTTTCCATTATGACTGTCGCATTTCCTTTCTTTATCGTTTTCCTCAAACGTGAAAATACATGTCTATCTGTTTTAATGCTTATTATTGCATATCATGCTCCGCATTCATATTCCACTCGTGCCAAACAAATCCTATAGAAACACTTACAATGAGCGGTTGCGCTATTCCAATATTATAACCCTCTAAATTCAGAAAGGCATATTTGCGGTAAAACTAGTCGATCAGCGGTGCAGTCAACAGTTCCGTGCCTTCCCCTTGAGTTGTCCGCTCAAGGGTACCAGTCTAAAACTCCAATAGAAACCTTACTCTATTGTATGTTGCATGCATCATGGTCAAACCTAGCCAGGCTAACGTGTTGTCCGCACAATAGCCTTTAAGATAGCCTTGTCCAAAGTCCATTGGGTTTCCCAGGAACCCAAAAGGACGCACTCACGTTCTGTGCATTTATTTGGAGAACTTAAATGCTCATGCTAATTATTGATGTTAAATAGTCGAGTCCGGTGGGGTAAGGGCCTAACCTGTTTACTTTGCAGAGATGAGGCACGAGGTCCCCAGATTCGGCATGGTCACCAATGTTCACCCAAAACTTCTAAATTGGTGGGACAAAACTGCAGTCAAGCGACAAAACTACAGTCAGAAAACACCTGGGCAACTTGCCCTCTCTCTTGGACATTCATCCTAATAACATGATGATAGAGGCTGCCACCTTATTCTGGGACTGTTATCTGTCGGTTTTTCGATTTGGAAACAATGAGATGACACCGCTGCTAGAGGAGATAGGGGGTTTAGCTTGTTTGCCTTGGGAGTCTCAAGGGTTATTGATGCCTGAAAACCGAACAGGCCGGGGTTTTCTCAAGATGATGGGACTCAAGAAGAATCCGTATTTAGTATGCTTGGAAGACTCGTACATCCCCTTTGACTATTTGTACGAGAGATATGGCCGTAGTCATTCTTACCACACATACCAGGAAGAGTTCGCCCTCACCTCTCTGGGACACATTCACCGTCGGGTATTCGTCTTCATATTCTGCTTTTTGGGATTGATGGTCTTCCCGAGAAAGAAGGGAAGAATCCACACCAGATTGGCTATTGTCACCAAGACCTTGATGGAGGGGATCAACGGACAGGATTTCAGCATTGTACCTATGATTGTTGATGACATATATCTAGATTTGGAGAACTGCCAACGAGGAGAGAAACATTTTGAGGGTTGCAACCTGTTACTTCAGCTTTGGCTCACCGATCATTTGCAAAGGGGTGACTACCGTCAAGACATACATAGGAGAGTTTGGGATGATCATATTGCTTTCCATCATCCAAAGCGTATGAACTACATCCTCGACATGTTTGCACAGCCGGAGAATGCCAATGGATGGGTCGAGTTATTGGAAAATCTGACCGAGGATCAGATCCAATGGATGTTCGAGTGGTTCCCGGCCAACGAATTCATCATTCGGACTAGAGACACTCCGTTCCTGATATTGATTGGTCTTAGAGGGACATACCCTTACGTCCTGATTCGCGTCATGAGGCAGGCAGGGAGGAAGCAAGTCGTCCCAAGGGTCGAGAAAATGAGTCATCTCAGGGCGGACTTCCAAAATGATGACCGCCATCACAAGTGTCAAGCTCAGCAATTGTGGCACTGCAGGATCCGGTTGGAGAAGGATACCATCGAGCCCGACAGGTATCACGCTGGTTGCTCTCCTTGCTATCTGGGATGGTTGGAAGATAACTGGGGAGGAAGTATTGAGCCAGGGTTCGCTCGAGGACATAGGGTCATAGATGAGAAATCCGAGGCAACAACTAGGCTCAACCAGCTTTGCAAAAGGCTACGTGACTGTGAAGAAGATCATCACAAAATCCACATAGCCAACAAGAAGATGATCGAGGAATGGAAAGACATGGCCATCACTTCCACTCAGAGGCTACCACACTTGGAACGAGGCATAGTTGACATGGAGGAAAAGTTCTTTAGGAGGATCGAGACTTGTCAAAAGACCGAGGGAACTGAAGCGGGAATTCTAGCCAAGACCTATTTACTGCTGGGACTCCGCGAGATGGGAATGTTGATCAAGGAAAGTAGAGGTGCCGAGTCTGGGGAAGGTCCTTCTGGGGCCAAATAGACAGGATTTGTCTTTACTTTGTTTTGATGTAATAAGGCCACTGGCCATTAATGACATGTTACATTTTCGTATTTTTAGAGTCAAGTTGGATTTGTCTATTTTATTATCAATAAAATGAGACATTTAGTATTTCTCCAAATTAATTTGTCGTTAGGCCTACCTCGGGCATAAAGAGGTTCCCCAACTTGGGATGCGTTTTATATTTTCGCACTACGTGTTTAAATTACCACAATATTCTTCATAACCTTCACTAACATCACTACATTGTTTTTAGTTATTCCCCTTCCCCAAAGGTTAGTTCGTGCACTCTGGCATCAACAACTTATTGCACCAGATCAAAGGGCCCTCCTCCTGCTCCTCCTCCCAGTCCTCCCAAAGGAAAAAGCAAGGGTAAAACTAAGATGGCAGATGCAAGTGGTACTAGAAAAGAAAACAGGGACGAACAGGTTGAGATCACTGATGGTCAGGGTATTCAAGTTCTGCACGAGGGTATGTCTCCACTAGAGAAGAAGTTGTTGAAGTTCCAAGAGGAACTTCACCAAGTCAAGAATTTGGCCCACTTATCTTTCTCCCTCAACGTCCCAGACATTCACTTCCCAAATACTCTGAACCCCACTTTACCCCAAAAACGTCCCCAAACAAGCCAATCACCCCAAAGATCCCGTTCCACCAGCACCACGCAACACATGTCACTACAACACCCCGCCTCTCCAGGATCAGACGAGAGACCACCTCCAGGCTTATGACAACCCCATTTAAGTGGAAACCGTAGCTCATTCCACACCACATACCCATGAGTCCGACGAGAAGGATGAGCTCATCAGGAATCTGGCCGAGGAACTCAAGAAATTGACCAACCGAGTTCAGGGCGTCGAAGGAATTAAAGAGTTTGAGGGATTGAACTATGAGGATCTTTACATACAGCCCGATGTTGAACTGCCCGAGGGGTACAAACCTCCTAAATTCGAGATGTTTGATTGTACTGGTGACCCAAGAGTCCATATGAGGACTTACTGCGACAAATTGGTCGGCGTGGGAAAAGATGAAAGGATCCGCATGAAACTCTTCATGAGGAGTTTGAAAGGTGATGCACTATCCTGGTACATCAACCATGATCAAAAGAAATGGATCAATTGGGTGAACATGGCTACAGACTTCATGGATAGATTCAGATTCAACACGGAGAATGCACCGGATGTGTTCTACATCCAGAACTTGAAGAAGAAACCAACAGAGACCTTTCGCGAGTATGCTACTCGTTGGAGGTCAAAGGATGCCAAGGTCAGGCCAGCCTTGGAAGAGGAACAAATGAAGAAATTCTTTGTACGCGCTCAGGATCCTCAGTACTATAAGCGGCTGATGATGGTCGAGGGGCACATGTTTTCTGATATTATCAAGCTAGGAGAGCGAATCGAGGAAGGCATCAAAAACAGTATGGTTACTAATTTTGAAGCCTTATAGGCTACCAATAAAGCTCTGCAATCCGGTGGTGTGCCCAAGAAAAGGGATGTAGGAGTCGTGATGGTGGCAAAGCAAGCCAAGTCCCCTCCCAAATACCAAGTATACCCTGCACCTTCCTTCACATACCAACCAGCTCCAAGCTACCAAGCCCCTTCACCTCAATACCAGACACCCTCACCCACCTACCAAAATCCACCACCCACATATCAGCCTACCTCGCCCAGATACTCACAACCAGCTTCCGTCTATAATGCCTACAATTCCCAACCTTCTCACTATCATTCACCACCTAATCGCCAAAACTTCCCGAGACCTCGCCCAAATTTCGATCGTCGTCCACCAAAATAGTATTCTGCCATAGCTGAACCCATTGACCAATTATACGAAAAGCTTAAAGCAGCCGGTTATGTCACACCCATTCCCACTGTCGTCCCTGAGAACCCATCTCAGTGGGTCAACCCAAACAAAACCTGTGCTTACCACTCCGGCATGAAGGGACAAACCATTGAGGAATGTCGTTCCTTGAACGACAAGATACAAACCCTCATAGATAACAAGATCATTGTAGCCAAGGACCTTGCTCCTAATGTTTGCAATAATCCACTGCCTGACCATAAAGGCGGTGTCCAGATGATTGAGGTTGAAGATGATTGGGATCCCGAGGGGTCAATTGGGCTGATTGCCGAGGGTGATCCGAAGAAGCCTACGATTACTCTTAATCCGATTGTGGTCCAGATGCAGCCATCTGAGGAAGTTGAGGTAAACATGTCCATTCCACTTGAGTTTGAATCAAGACCACCCGCCGAAGGAAAGGCCCCAGGACCGATCGAAGTCGAGTTTGTGCGACCGCTCGAAGTTGCAATCCGACCATCTATAACATATACTCCGGCAGGAATAAGAATGACCACATCTATCCCAGTGGAAATGTCAACAACGACACCCATTTACTCAGACGCCATTCCGTGGGACTATACTGCTGAAGCAAGGAGGAAAGGTAAAGGCAAGTCTGAAGAAGCCATCGTTGCACATGGTATGACAAGAACTGGCAGAGTTTATACCCCCGAACATTTGGTCGAGTCTGCAAGCAGGCCAACAACCGTCCCCCCATCATTGAAACAGGTTCAGACGATTAGTGGAAAAAGATACAAGCCAAGGAATACTCAATCCTCGACCAATTGAACAAAACGCCAGCTCAGATATCCATCCTCTCCCTGTTACAAAACTCTGAAACTCACAGGAGTGCTTTGCTAAGGGTGTTGAGTGAAGCATACGTGCCAGACAATATCACCAGTGGGGAAATGGCCAACATGGTGGGCCAGATACTGGAGAGTCACAAGATCCCTTTCCATGAAGATGAGCTACCGCCCGAAGGGCTAGGGCATAACAGAGCACTACACATCACTGTACAATGTGAGGATCATTTCATCACAAGGATTCTAATTGATGGGGGTTCCAGCCTCAACATCTGTCCACTGGTCACACTCAAGAGATTGGGCAAGAGTCTACATGAGATAAATAAAGAAGAGATCAACGTAAAGGCCTTCGATGGTTCGCAGAGGTCCACCATGGGGGAAATCACCTTATGCTTACAGATGGGACCAACTTGGTTCGATATAGATTTCCAGGTGATAGATGTGCCTGCCTCCTACAACTTACTGTTGGGAAGACCTTGGATCCATGCGGCTGCGGCCGTGGCATAAACCCTACACCAAGCTTTGAAGTTTGAATGGAATCACCAAGAGGTAATAATTCATGGCGACGGTAGCAATCATATCTACGGTCACTAGACCTTTTCGGTCATCGATGGAAGGAGGAAGTTGGGTGGAGAAATATATCACAACGTAGAACGTGTTAATGCCATTGACAAAGAAAAGTGGTGGGGCAGTAAGACCGAAAGCATATTGAACTGGAAAGGGTACGAGCCGGGTAAAGGGCTCGGTAAGAATCTCCAAGGAATAACAAAGCCAATAACACTCAAGAAGCACGGTACTACTTTTGGTCTAGGGTACGAGTACACTTGGAAGGAGTTCAAGGACTAGTCGCCACCATGGCATGGCCCCTATTACCCATTAGAGCAGCCAATACCCCACATAGAGCAAACTTTCCAGCCAGCTGACATCACATATGGTACAAACAAGGAAGAGGCGCTAGCGGCAATAAGGGATCTATTTCTGGATGATGAGGATATGGACTGTTGTGTCATTTTTGAAGAGGAGGGGGAGGAAGGCCCTTCCATACAAATCGTGATCAAGAGATCATATCTCAACAATTGGTCCGTCAGGACAACCAAAGCTCGTCGAGCCTCGGGGTAGCAAGGCTAACAAAACAAGCATTATTTACAGTTTATTTATTTAAAGAATTTTCTTCTCGCATTTTAATTTCTGCAAGAAAGAGCTCCCATGTTCAAACAATTATTCAATTTATCAAAGCATTTCCAGTTTCTTTATAAATCCTATATTTACTTGCTACTGTTTTCCTCCCTATTACTTCATTTTTACACAGCATTACTATTACTTATCTTGATGAACCGACGACTGTGACCTGCGACGAGTCAACGCAACAAACGGATCCCGAGTCAGACGAGGATGATATACCTGAGGATATTATTAAGGAGGTCGAGAAGTTTAAGAATATACCTAAGTCTAACTTGGACGAGACTGAGGTCGTCAACTTAGGAAACGCAGAGATCGTCAAGGAAACACGCATCAGCATTCATCTGTCGCCGTCAGAAAAGGAGGAATATACGGAATTCTTAAGGGGATATGAGGACATATTTTCCTGGTTATATGATGACATGACTGGCCTCAATACATCTATTGTGGCCCACAAACTGCCAACCAACCCAACATGCCCACCAGTGAAGCAAAAACTCAGAAAGTTCAAACCGGACATGAGTCTGAAAATCAAAGAAGAGGTCACCAAACTGATCAACGCCAGGGTTCTCCGAGTGGTCAAATATCCTACATGGTTAGCTAACATAGTGCCTGTACCAAAGAAAGATGGGAAGGTCAGAGTTTGCGTCGACTATCAGGATCTTAATCGGGCCAGTCCGAAAGACGACTTCCCCCTACCAAACATACACATCTTAATTGACAACTGTGCCAAGCAAGAACTACAGCCCTTTGTAGATTGTTTTGCTGGCTACCATCAGATTTGGATGGATAGGGAAGATGCTGAGAAAACGGCCTTCATTACGTTGTGGGGAGTGTATTGCTACAAGATGATGCCATTCGGTCTGAAGAATGCAGGGGCCACTTACACGAGGGCCATGACTACTATATTCCATGATATGATCCACAAGGAGATCGAGGTATACGTGGACGACGTCTTCATCAAATCAAAGAAAGTTGTTGATCACATGGAAGATCTGAGAAAATTCTTCAACAAGTTAAGGAAATACAATCTGAAACTTAACCCTGCCTAGTGTGCGTTCGGGGTTCCTGCTGGCAAGCTAGCTAAATGGCAGATCATGTTAAGTGAGTTCGACATCATTTACGTAACTCAAAAGGCGGTCAAGGGACAAGCATTAGCCGATCAGCTTGTTGAAAATCCTGTGGGCGGAGAATACGAACCATTGAAAACGTATTTCCCTGATGAGGAAGTGTCATTCGTAGAAGAGGACATTGCAGAATCCTACGACGGTTGGAGGATGTTCTTTGATGGGGCCTCAAACTTCAAAGGCGTGGGTATTGGAGCAGTCTTGATTTCAGAAATCGGTCAGCACTACCCGATATTCGCAAAACTCAGATTCCCCTGCACCAACAACATGGCTGAATATGAGGCCTGCATCCTCAGGCTAAATTTGGCCATCGACATGAATGTTCAGGAATTATTAGTAATTGGTGACTCATACTTATTGATACACCAAGTCCAGGAGAATGGGCGACCAAGAATTCCAAGATACTGCCATACCTACATCGTGTGCAGGAATTGAGAAGGAGGTTTACAAAGATTGAATTCCGGCACGTTCCCAGAATCCAGAATGAGTTTGCCGATGCATTGGCTACCTTGTCATCTATGATCCAGCATCCAGACAAGAACTTCATTGATCCCATCCTAGTGGGGATCCACAATCAGCCGGCTTACTGCGCCCATGTTGAAGAGGATGCAGACGGAAAACCTTGGTTTCATGATATAAAGGAGTACTTGGTAGAGGGAGAGTACCCAGAGATTGCAAACGCTACTCAGAAGCGCACTCTTCGAAGGTTATCAAACAATTTCTTTCGCAGCGGAGGAATCCTATATAAGAGGACTCCCGATCTGGGTTTGCTACGATGTGTCGAGGCAAAGGAAGCAACAAAGCTGTTGGAGGAAATACATGTTGGTACGTGCGGTCCTCATATGAACGGGTTTGTTCTAGCAAAGAAGATACTTTGGGTTGGTTATTTCTGGATGACCATGGAAACAGATTGCATCCAGTATGTCCGCAAATGCCATCGATGTCAAATACATAGGGATATGATAAAGGTACCTCTTAGTGAGCTTAATGCAACAAGTTCACCTTGGTCGTTCGCCGCTTGGGGCATGGATGTTATTGAACCAATCGAGCCTGCCGCCTCAAACAGACACAGGTTCATTCTGGTTGCCATTGACTATTTCACCAAATGGGTCGAAGCATCATCTTACAAAGCAGTTACTAAAAAGGTCGTGGCCGAATTTGTCCGCAACCGCATTGTTTGTCGGTTTGGAGTTCCAGAGTCAATCATCACCGATAATGGTTCCAATCTCAACCGTGATTTGATGAGAGTAATGTGTGAAACCTTCAAGATCAAGCACAAGAATTCTACAGCATACAGACCTCAAATGAATGGAGCCGTTGAGGCTGCCAACAAAAACATCAAGAAGATATTTAGGAAAATGATGGAAAAGCACAAGCAATGGCATGAGAAATTATCATTTGCTCTGTTGGGGTATCGCACCACGGTTCGCACATCAACCGGGGCAACTCCTTACATGTTGGTATACGGTACAGAAGTCGTCATTCGTGCTGAAGTTGAGATTCCATCTTTGAGAATCATACAAGAAGCCAAGCTCAGCGACGCCGAATGGGTAAGAAGCCGCTATAATCAATTGGCCCTCATAGACGGAAAGAGAATGAACGCGATTTGTCATGGTCAGCTATATCAGAATAGAATGACCAGAGCCTTCAACAAGAAAGTCAAACCAAGACGATTCACACCGGGGCAGCTGGTGTTAAATAAAATCTTTCCTCATCAAGACGAAGCAAAAGGGAAATTATCTCCCAATTGGCAAGGCCCGTACATGGTTCACCGAGTGCTAACAGGAGGAGCACTCATACTGGCAGAAATGAATGGAGAAATTTGGCCTAAACCAATCAATTCAGACGCAATCAAGCGCTACTATGTGTAATTGATACGTTTCTATCAATGTTGCAAAGTGAACTACGCCTGACCTGATTCCCGTTTAAGAGGGGATACGTAGGAAGCCCTATGGGTTCGGTCATATTTTAATAAAATTTTCATTTTTCCCCACGAATGGAAACTAGGGCAGAACTTTGAGGAGGGACCTCAAAATTCCGAAGCAAGTTCAGCCGAGCACCGCACCAGTAACAGCCGAAGCCTTCACCCATCAAACTGGGGCAGAATTTTGAGGAGGACCCTCAAATCTCCACAGCAAGAGAGGTTTCAATGTCGTAAACCACGTCGTGGTCGTCGGTCCATCCAAAGAAAATTAATTTTTTTCAAAATTATATGTTATATCATATTTTTATAAAACCATGCATCATCAAGCAGACAGGCCTATCCGATCCAGCGGGGATACGAACTAACCCTCCCCTTTATAGAACTCACAATTTTTCTTTAGATGCAGGCACAAATACAGAAAAAAGCCCAAGACAACTCATTATCCCCACAAGACGCACGTTTCACAAGGATACGCTCTCGAACTCATCACGCATGCCAACGCTTACTATTATCATCATTGCAAATGATACTTCATTCACAACAATTGTATCACCGCACTTTATCACCAGCTAAGAACTCTTACTGTCGCCTTATTTTCTGCATTGCATAAGGCTACCATTCTGCCTTCTGAGACTAAGCTTTGTCTCCTTCTTCCCGAGGTTAAGCTCTACCTCCATTTGCATTCGCATCTGCATAAGGCTACCTTTCTGCCTTCCGAGGTTAAGCTCTACCTCCATTTGCATTCGCACCTTTTCATAAGGCTACCTTTCTGCCTTGCGAGGTTAAGCTCTACCTCCATTTGCATTCGCATCTGCATAAGGCTACCTTTCTGCCTTCCGAGGTTAAGCTCTACCTCCGTTTGCATTCGCATCTGCATAAGGCTACCGTTCTGCCTTCCGAGGTTAAGCTCTACCTCCATCTGCATTCGCATTGCATAAGGCTATCAGTCTGTCTTCCGAGGTTAAACTCTACCTCCATTTGCATTCGCATCTGCATAAAGCTACCTTCCTACCTTCCGAGGTTCTACGCTACCTCCCCTGCATTTTATTTCATGCATTGCATAAGGCTATCATTCCGCTTTTCGAGGTTCTACGCTACCTCTCTCCGCATCTTATTGCATTACGCTAAGCTCCTTTCTACCTTTTCAAAGCAGTCACCTTATTTATTTATGCCTTCTTGCGGTCGAAGCTCTGCCCTCTTTCTTTTCGCAAATCGCAAGACTAAGCTCTGTCTTGCCAACATCATACTGCTGCATTTTTCATGGGCTGAATTATCGCCAACTTGTCCAAAGGCGTCATCATTGCGAGGCACCATTTTCATGGCCCAAGAACATCATTTCATGGCCTAAGGATCTCTTTTTTCAACTTGCATATCATTATTCAAAGGCATCATGGTCTAAGGACATCATCGTAAATGTCCAAGGACAGCATTCATATTCCGACGGGAACTTGCATCATGTTTATATTATGCACAATATACGCTTGTTCTCTATCTGCAGGTAACCCGGCCGGAACATCCAACAAGGCAGGAGCAGACCACTCCAGTTCTCCGATACAACCCCGTAAAACCTTCCTACTTTTACCTTACCATGCACTTTGCGTCCGTTCTTGTGAAACATCACCAGTATATTTCGCCGATGATTCCTGAACTACATGCGGCCTGATTCCTGTAAAACCAGGGATATGTAGGCAGCTAAGAAACCAGGGTGCGGCCAAATTCTATCCCACAGTTTCATCTCGGTCAAAATTGGCCATCATATCTTTACCCGACCACTCTTTCATCCTTCCCGGGTAAAGAGGGGAAGCTGTTGATCCCCAATTTTTCCTCAAATTATTTTCAAACTTGTATATAAGCTTTCAAAATCACTCTTTTCAATAATGAGTATCTTTCCTAATTTTTCAATATTTTTATCTAAATTATTTCCTTATTTATTTAATATTTTTGTATTTTTTTATAATTCATAAATTGTGCTCTAAATAATTTCAAAACATTTTTTAGTTCAGTATGTCATTTATAATTATTTTTTATTTATTAAAATCCAATTACTTCATAAATTGGCCAATTAGGTCTTATTTAATTGCAATTACAATCATTTTGCAATTATGGCCTAATTAGACACTTTATGCTTTTTAAATTCGAAATTTATGTTTCTTACATTTTTAATATTATTTAATTATTGTAATTTTACCTATTTAAACTTAATTTCGTCCTTTTATAATTATTAGGTATTTTAATTAATTAATTACCTATTTTTATTGGGTATTTAACACCTAGCCTATTTCATTTAAAACTTAGCCACATTTTAATCTAATCTCTAAACCCAATTAACCCCAACCCTTCAGACTATTTAACCTAGCCCAATCTTAAAATTAATCGGGCCCAACCCCTGATTAAATCTGAGTCGTTGATCAAATAAGATCAACGACCCAGATTCCCTCTTACCTTAATTAACCCTTACCTACCCCCCCCCCCCCCCCCCCCCCCCCGCCCGTCTATCTCATTCTTCGAGACTGACTCTCCCTCTCTTCTGATCTCTCCATATCCCCCTTCTCTCTAGAACCTTTTGGTTCTTCGATGGTCTCCAGCCTTCATCTCCGGCCACTTCCAGGCTCACCTCCTTTCAACCACCACCCGCCTTGAAGCCTTATCTCTCTGATCCTCTCCGTCTTTGAGACCTCCATGGGTTTCAACCATGCTGGACCACTACTGGGGCTCCTACGTTGGTGATTTTCTGGCCTTCTCCGGTGGGGTTTTGATACGACCATGCCACAATCACCATTACCTTCGAGCTTCACGGCAGGTTGTCCGGTTATCTCTGATTCTTTTGCGAAACCCTAACGTTTGAACTTTTCGATTTTTCTAATAGATCTACACATATTATTTGTTCTTTCCATGTTTTCTTCAAAGGTTTCTCAATTTCCTAAATGATTTCTCATCTTTTCAAAACTAGGGTTTGAAACCCTTTTTCGAAACAATTCTCTTTTAATTTCTTAGCGTTATTCTTGTGGTTTTTTACCGTGTTCTAACTTTATTTGAGCTTTTTCCCCTTGTGTGACTCATTTGTTGTTAAAAATCCAAAATTTCCTTGGTTCAATATGTGAGTCTGAGTATATTGGCCATCTACGTTCATCTGTTTAGAATGAGTGCTTTGCTTTTGTGGATACTTTATGATCCCTGATGTTATTTGCTATGTGCTCGTCACTAGGGTTCCTGACTATTCCTTTCTTTTACTCTATGAGATTCTTACTTAAGCCCCTAATTTTGACCTACAAATTATTCCCTTGCTTTATTATGTGATTTGATTCTATTGTTAGATTGATTCTTACAGACCTTTCCTTAATTGGATTTTCTGAACCTCGATTAATTACTTGCTCTATGTGCTTAAATTACTTCCTTGTGATATTTTCCTCTAATTAATGTTGATTTCCTGTAACTAGGGCCTCATTTGAGGATGTCCTTACTGATCTTCGATTTTTTAACTATCTCTTGCTCTATTTTTTGTGTCTGGTATCACTGTTAAATTAATACGTATATATTTCTCCTTAAATAGGATTCTGAACTTGGTCTTACTTATATGTGCTATACTTGGACTGTCAGTCTTACATGATCTTCTTTCCTTATATTACTAGTCTATCCCTTATTGAGTATGACTTCTTAATTAAAGGGAGTGCTTCTATTAGTTTGATTCGAATTGATGCCTACTTCCATAATTCTGCTGAACTAATTGTTTATTACCTTATTTACTACATGTTTGCAACTATATATGCCTCTACTCTTTCACTAGCAACAGACACACACACACATCAAGACAACTGCTACATTCTCTCTTGCGCCCTTTCTCTTTTTCTCTCTATTTGCTTTATTGCTGCTCCCTCATACTACACACTACTGCATTTTTCTTTTCCTTACTTTTCGACTGGTATGTCTCTAAGTTAGTTTTATGTTATCTCTATACAATATGCTCCAGTTCTTGATTAGTTACTTACTATTCCTCTTGTGTTTTTGTTACACCCCATGTTTTCGTACGTGAGAGTACATCGTAAGTCAATTGATCTAAGCTCAGAAATAAGATTATATTTGATGGAATATAAAGTAAGTTAATCATGTTACATTAGAGGTTACAAATATTTAAGATCATGAATAACGAGTACCAAGAGGGTTGGAAAGCTTAGAAGCTAAACCAACTGAAGAGAATAAGTTTCATCAAAAGTCGACGAGTTTGGAATGTTATAACATGTACTTTAGGGTGATACTATGGTTCATTACATGATAAGGAGGTTATTCTATGAGTTAATGTTTATCGTATTATAGTTGTGTTCTACGTTTTGAAGTCAAGCAAGTGGTGGAACAAAAGTTGGTAAAGGTCTTCACAAGTTACACTCATAATGTGCGTAACATTAGGTCAAATGTAACTGAGCTTTCCTCCCGATATACTTGGAATTAGGGGATTATCTACCTACCAAACTAAAGATCTATGAGTCTAGTTTTCAACACATTAAACCGTTCATCGATAAAATATAGTAATAGACAGATATGTTCAATTTCGCGAGACTGCGCAGACATCATATATGACAAGTAGGTGGATCACTAGAGCTTTTTGAGCAATACATTTCATGTACTATATTAGGTCTTATTGGTACATATAATATACCAAATTGAAGTTCTTGGAATGTAGTTTCCAACGCTCTTAACCGTTCATTTATACGACATCGGGATAAAAATATATAAGCGTCGGAAGATGGACCAATCCTAGGGTGCCAAGCTAGCACCTCTTTGACTTTTCCAAACTTGATATATATAAACCTTAGGTCGGCTTTCTCTTTATTATTCAGCACAAAACGACCAGAGAACACCCATAAACATAACCTCAAGCTATCTACTAGGGTTTCAAA
>ML253078.1:1963-52389 GCA_005239495.1 Nicotiana undulata | reverse complement strand
GAACTTCCCTACAGGTTTATGGGAAGTAATAATGGGTCTTCTTATGGCAAGGACTTGATCTCCCACTTGAAAGGATCTTGAGCGAACTCTTTTATTGAAGGCGCGAGACAATCGAGCTTGATAGCATTCAAGACTCTGTTGAGCTTCCAACCTCTTATCATCAAGAGCCTCTAACTCTGCTAATCGAAGTCGAGCATTTTCTTCATCAGTGATCCCTTCTTGAATAGCCAGTCGTAATGAAGGTATTTGACGCTCAAGTGGCAAGACGGCTTCGACTCCATAAATGAGTGAATACGGAGTTGCTTGTGTTGGCGTGCAGTGAGTTGTCTTATATGGCCATAGAGCTTCTTCCATACGGTCATTCCAATCTGATTTGGATTTGGAGACGACTTTCTTCAGCAGGTTGCATAGATTTTTGTTGAATTCCCCAGCTAGACCATTGGCGGCAGCATTGTACATCGAAGAGTTACGTTTCTTGAAGCCAAAGAGATCACAAATCTTGTTCATCAACCTATTATCGAATGGCTTTCCATTATTCGTTATTATGTAACGAGGAATGCCAAATCGATAGATTATGTTTACTCGGATGAAACTTGCAACATTTTCCTTTTTTACCTCTTTTAGAGCAACAGCTTCGGCCCATTTTGAGAAGTAGTCAGTTGCAGCCAAGATGTATAAGTGCCCACCAGAAGACTTCGGTAGTGGTCCTACAACATCCAATCCCCAAGTGTCAAACGGCCAGGATGCGACAATCGGGTGCAACACTTCAGGAGGTTGATGAATAAAATTCGCATGGAATTAACAAGCCTTGCATCTTCGAGCGTAGTCCAAGCAATATTTTACCATCGTTGGCCAATAATATTGTATTGGTAAAAAATAGTCTCATACGTAAGCAAGTCCTTGACAACTAAGCCAGCTACGTGGACCAAGGAAAATGCCACAGATGGACATGATTTTATGAGAAAGAACGAAATAAAGAGGCACGACTAATAAACCCACGAGTACATTAGCCACGGGAAGCCTAACGAAGAAGAAGAGATACGGTCATAATGAACCAAGACGAAGCAACGGGCAGATTCGAGAATCAACAGTTAATGACTTATACGTTACGTAACTCCTAAACAACAGTTACAGTTATCCTTTGTAACGCCTCATTAATATAATAATTAGCCATTAATGAGCAATCATTATAGGAACCAAAACATTATACTATGAAAATCCCTATCTAAAAGGGAAGAAATTTAACACACAGGATCATCTGAGTTCTCGAATACAAGCTACTTTACTTTTCTGCATTCTATAATATTGTCTGCTCAATTTTTCTTTATTTGTTATCTTACTTTCTTGATTATCAGTAACCCGTGTTCATCCTAAAATAGCTTTGGTCAAGGAATATAATTCTTTGGTTAAACAAATTGGTTCCATTACCGGGAATCTGATAATCATAGTTTATTTTTCAATCGATATCCTTTAAAACTATGTCGAACACCAAAAACGACAACAGCAATGACAACAACAACCAGCAAGGGAATGGATCCCCAGTTCCATCTCCTCGAGCAACTCCGCGTGCTTCGAGGGAATCATCCCCACAAAGATCTGATAACCATCGCAATAATAATGAGCAAACAGTAGAGCAGGATCGAATAAAGCAAATGATTGTTGAATATGTAGGGCAAGATTTGCAAGAATTTGCAAGGGGATTACCACATGCACCACCAACACCGCCTCCAAACAATACAATCATCGCGGAAAATCCTCAATCTGGGTTGATAAACTCAGCCAGGAGTGACACTCCAAATGAATCTCTTGAAACGAGACCAGGTATGACTAATAACTCTAAGTTACAAAATTTGTTGCTAACCATGCAGAAACAGATGAAAGAACAAAACGACCGCATCGAGCAAATCCCTGGTGTTCCACCGATTATCAAAGGCATCGATATTGATAGATATTCTTAACAACCCTAGAAACCAAGTGCAGTACCCCCTACTTATACCTAAGAAGTTCAAAATACCAAACGTTCCCAAATATGATGGAACAACTGACCCACGCGATCATGTGACTGCTTTCACCACTGGAGTAAAAGGCAACGATTTAACAAAACAAGAGATTGAATCAGTCCTTGTCAAGAAATTTGGGGAAACACTCACAAAAGGAGCTTTGACCTGATATTCTCTTCTCCCTGAAAATTCTATTGATTCTTTTGCTGAGCTTGCAGATTCGTTTATAAAAGCACACTCTGGTGCACAAAACGTTGAGAAAAGAATGGAAGACATATTCAAGGTAAAGCAAGGAGATACGGAACTACTCCTGAATTTGTAGACAGGTTTCAACGGGAAAGAATGCAATATACCCAGGGTGCCCGATAATTGGGCAGCCATGGCATTTGCAAGCAACTTAAACGATCAAAGTTCGAAAGCCACGAGACGGCTCAAAGAAAGTCTAATAGAATTCCCAGCTACGACGTCGAATGATGTATATACCAGGTATAGTACTAAACTCAGAATAGAAGAGGATATCATTGCTCGTTCAAAAGACGAAGAATATTCCAGAACCAGACATCCAGAACCAGAGAAAAGGTCAGGTAAAAACAGGTATGATCCTTACCTAGGACCTTCGGGACGTGACACACGTCCCAGGTTCGAAAATACAAGACCGTCGGGAAGAGATATAGGCTCATCCTCATCCAGATCCAGGAGAGATCGAGATGAACGGTCCAGAGGTAATACCCGAATTGGGGACCATAGCTTTAACATGAGTAGTACTGAACTTGTCTCAATACTGAGAAGTATGGGAGACAAAGTTAAATGGCCTAAAGAAATGCGGTCTAATCCAAACAGGAGAAACCCTAATCAGTGGTGTGAATTCCATAATGATCATGGGCATAGAACTGCAGACTATAGATTTTTGCAAGGTGAAATAGAATATTTATTAAAACAGGGCTATTTAACAAAATTGTTTAGTGATAAAGGTAAACAGGCATACATGAAGAACATGCAGGAGCCTCCAAAGCCTCCTTTTCCAAAGCGAACTGTCAACGTGATACATGGGGGAGAAGAAGTAAATGGCATAGTCTGTCAATTAGCATCAAAAATCACAAGTACCCATGGAAAGCGGTCTCGAGAAGAAACAAAGGAAGATCGAATAATCTTTGATGACGCAGACTTTGGAGGATTGATGCTTCCTCATAATGATGCACTGGTAATATCTTTACTTATCCATGACACTAACGTTAAAAGAGTATTGATTGATCTAGGTAGTTCAGTAAATATCATTTTGTTAAAAGTCGTGGAAGAAATGCTAGTGGAAAATTAAATGATCCCAAAGGCACGAGCCATATCTGGGTTCGATAATTCTACGGTGATAACCAAAGGAGAAATCGAACTTAACACTTACGCTGAAGGAGTGGTCAAAAACACAAAGTTCCAAGTCATTAATTAATGGCTTACAATGTTATTTTGGGAAGACCATGGATTCATGATTTGAAAGCGGTCCCGTACATCTTACATCAGGTAATAAAATTCCCTTCAGAATGGGGAGTAAGGCAAATTAGAGGTGACCAACAAACTTCAAGAAGTATTAACTCGATAGCAATTCACAACAAAAAAGATACAGGAGATACAGAAGTCTTCCAAACGGAGGCCAGTGGCCAGACACGTATGGAAAAAACCTCTAATCAATCATGTACAAAAGAAATGAATATTCAAACAGGTACGGAAGAAGATAACAGTGAGACAAATCATGTTATCATCAAGAATGTGTCGGATCATGCAGACATAGATTCCATACCAGACTTCATTCAAGAATCAAAAGAAGACGAGCATATCAAAATAACTGCCGAAGAACACGAGGTTGTTCTGTTGTCTGAACAAAAGCCCGAGAGACATTGGCACAAAATTGTTGGAAAGGTTAACTCCCGAGAAGAAAGGTACGTTAGTCAATTATTTAAAAGCTAATGAGGATTGTTTTGCATGGTCCCATTCAGATATGACAGGTAACCCACCAGAAGCGATGAGTCATAAACTGAATGAAGATCCATCCTTCGTACCTGTTAAACAATAGAAAAGAAAGCAAGGACCTTTCAAAAATCAAGTGATTGATGAAGAAGTCCAAAAACTCTTGAACATAGGCTCGATACGAGAGGTAAAGTATCCTAACTGGCTAGCTAACACAGTGGTGGTACCTAAAAAGAACGGCAAATGGAGGGTATGTGTAGATTACACTGATTTAAATAAAGAATGCCCCAAAGATTCATTTTCTTTGCCACATATATATCAAATGATCGATGCTACCGCAAGTCATGAATTATTAAGTTTTCTAGATGCATATTCTAGTTATAATCAGATTAAAATGGATCCCGTAGATGAGGAAAAAACTTCCTTCATTACTAACAGGGGGACTTACTGTTATAAAGTCATGCCTTTTGGCTTAAAGAATGCAAGTGCCACTTACCAAAGGTTAGTGACAAAAATGTTCCAAGAACATTTAGGAAAGACAATGGAAGTCCATATTGATGATATGTTTGTAAAATTAACACAAGCGGGAGATCATCTCCAGCATCTCTCTACTACTTTTGATATCTTACGCAGGTATAATATGAAGCTCAATCCGGAAAAATGTGCTTTCGGAGTACAATCTGGTAAGTTTCTGGGATTCCTTGTATCTAATAGAGGAATAGAGGTAAATCCAGCTCAAATAAAATCTATAGAGGAAATACCCGAGATTTTAAAGAATAAAAAAGAAGTTCAAAGATTAACAGGAAGAATAGCAGCTTTAGGAAGATTTATTTTTAGGTCTTCCGAATAAAGATTTAAATTCTTTTCAGTTCTTAAAAAGAAAAATCAGTTCGAATGGACTAAAGAATGTCAGCAGGCCCTGAAAGATTTGAAGGTTTATTTATCAAAGCCACCGCTACTATCAAAGCCAAAAGAAGGAGAAAGATTGTACATCTACCTGGCTGTTTCAGAAATTGCCGTAAGTGCAGTACTGGTAAGAGAAGAGAAAGGTAAGCAATCACCTATCTATTACGTAAGTAAGACTTTATTAGATGTTGAAACTAGATATCCGCATCTAGAAAAATTAGCTTTAGCTTTAATGATGGCATCAAGAAAATTATGTCCTTATTTTCAATGTCATCCAATCACTGTCGTGACCTCATATCCTTTAAGAAACATTTTGCATAAACAAGAACTGTCAAGAAGATTAGCAAAATGGGCCATAGAGTTAAGTGAACACGATATCACATATCAGCCAAGAACAGCAATTAAATCACAGATACTAGCTGACTTTAGCAACAATATTACTCCTGAAGTAGAAAGAGAGTTACAACTCTTCATTGGTGTCAATCCAGGTCAGTGGACCCTATTTACAAATGGCTCTTCTAACATAAAAGGAGCCGGATTAGGCATTGTACTAATATCACCCACGGGTGAAAAGATACGGCAAGCTATTAAATGTTATCCAATAACTAACAATGAAGCAGAGTACGGGGCTGTTATTGCAGGTTTAGAATTGGCACGGGAGCTGTCCATCGAACAAATTGAGATCAAAAGTGATTCCCAATTGGTGGTAAACCAGATGCAGGGGGCTTACATCGCTCGAGAGACTCGAATGCAACAATATTTAGAAAAGGCACGAGAACTTGTAAGATAGTTCAAAATGTGGAAGATTATACAAATACCCAGAGAGGAAAATGCAGAAGCAGATGCATTAGCGAACCTCGCGGCAGTTACTGAAGTAACCAATAAAGACAACACCATTGTTGTCCACCTCTTCCATTCAGCAATTGACCAAGACAAGAACGAGGTATCTTTCAATAATTTAACTTGGGATTGGAGAAACGATATTCTCAATTTTTTGTAGAATGGTACCGTGCCTGAAGACAAAAAAGCAGCTCAAGCGCTTTGCCGCAAAGCAGCAAGATATTGCCTAGTCCACAACATATTGTATCGTAAAATGTTCGGAGGACCCCTAGCTAAATGCCTCGGACCTAATCAAACAGAGTTCGTGATAAAAGAAGTCCACGAAGGACATTGTGGAAATCACGCAGGAGCCATATCTTTGGTAAAAAAGACTGATCAGAGCAGGATATTATTGGCCTAAGATGGAACAAGATGCAGAGAACTTCATCTCAAAATGCGACAGATGTCAACGGTTCGCCAATAACATGCATAGACCAGCGGAACTATTGCACTCAATCATATCACCATGGCCCTTCATGAAATGGGGAATGGATATAGTAGGACCTCTTCCCCAGCTAAAGGACAGGTACGGTTCTTACTCGTACTTACTGATTATTTCACAAAATGGGTTGAAGCAGAAGCATTCAAACAAGTGCGGGAAAAAGAGGTCAAAATTTTCTTATGGCGAAATATAATATGCCATTTCGGGATTCCAAAGGAGATCGTATGTGATAGTGGCCCACAATTTATAGGCTCTCAAATCACAGAATTCTTTGAGAGTTGGCAAATTAAAAGGATTGCCTCAACGCCATATCATCCCGTAGCTAATGGACAAGCTGAGTCCACGAACAAAATCATCATCAACAATATAAAGAAGCAGTTAGATAAAGCCAAAGGCAATTGGCCCGATGAATTAACAGCAGTGTTATGGGCATACAGAACTACATCAAAAACAGCTACGGGAGAACACCTTTCGCACTTTTTTATGGCTCGGAGGCATTAATACCCGTGGAAATCAGCGAGCCAAGCCTAAGAGTTGCAACAACTACGGAAGCAACAAATGAAGCCGAACTCCAGACCAATCTGGACCTGCTCGAATCACGAAGGGAAGCAGCTTTAATACGGATGGCAGCTCAAAAGCAAATCATAGAGCGATATTACAACCGTAAAGCTCATCTCATATATTTTAAGATTGGGGACTTCGTACCTAAAAAGGTTTTTCAGTCAACAAAAGAGGCAGGTGCAGGAAAGCTGAATCCAAATTGGGAAGGACCTTATAAAGTCTGAGGCATAGCTGGGAAAGGCGCGTACGAGTTGGAAGCTATGGACGGCAGAATTCTACCAACGAGCTGGAACGCCATCCACCTGAAGAAGTACTACTTCTAAGGAAAAGAAGTACCCCTCCCGGTCAGGTATCGCATGTTTGATTTTATTTTGAATATTTAAATTTTTCTAACTTTTTTAGATGATAGGCATAAAGCTAACCCATCACTAGATGATGACATTAGACCTGCAAAGATGCGAGGAAATAAAACAATTCCCGGTCTAGGGTTACACTTTCTGATGGATATTTTAAAGGGTTAATTAGTCATCATCTAAAAAAGTATATACCTTCGAGTCCAGTATGTTTTCCTTTTTCAGGGAAAGGACCACAAAGAAGGAATAAACAAGTGCTCGAGATCTCATTCTTCGAAGCTCAAACACTTGGGGGACTATATAATATGGAAGGCCAAGATGAAGCAAAAAAATTGCCAGAAGTCAAAAGCTCGAGCCTAAAGAACCATTTACCCAGCAAGTCAAATGGTACGAGAAAAACTAAAAGAACTGAAGACTCCAGCACAAGAATTACAAAGCCTACTCTAAGAAACTTCGAACCATGTTCAGGTTAAAAGGCAAAGTATTAGCTACGAGAAAGAAATGTACATCTTACACTTATACAAAAACTGTTGTGACAAAAATAGTTAGGGGTAAAAGATCATCATCATTGTACTTAGTCAAAAAACTGTTATGATCAAAAAACAGTTACGAAATCTTTGTACTCAAAAAGAAAACTGTTATTCAAATAAAACAGTTACAGATGAAAGATCAAAATCCTTGTATTTATTCTCAAAACTGTTATCAAATAAAACAATTATGAATTACGAAGCATTTCCCTCGTACTTGTTATAAAACTGTTGCAAATAAAAACAATCATGGGTAAAAACCAGTGTTTACAAAAACTGTTACTAATGAAAAATAGTTATCTCCTTATATTAACTCGAACAAACTGTTACCTATGAAGTTGCGAAATACAAGTGATTATCAAATCTGTTAAAACAAAACAGTTACAACATGAGTTTTAGATGATAATCATAACACATGTAAAATGTTGTGAAAGTTCAAACAAAAACTTCTCACAAAAACATCCTTAAACATGTGAGAAATTCCTATCACTCTATTGCATTTCAATGAAGTTGAGACGTCTTCTTCATTAAGTATCAATCAAAAAGGGCCCTAACTCATAACCAAAGCCTATCATAAACAAAGGCTAAAATCTTATACGAACACTACACCTACTATGAAAAGGTTCAAAATGAAATATGCATTTTCATGCAAAAACTAAGAGGTGCAAAGAAAAACCTCAGAAAAGCAAAACATACAATAGACTTAAAAGAGTAAAACACAAACTCGAAACAAAAAGTCTATATATTGCATTAATATTAGAAAGGGCGGCTAAGTGAGAACTAAGTACTAACTAGTACTTAGCCGCTTAATATTTACATTTTTAGGTGCCCCTAAGTTGTCAGTTGGGGACTTAAAAGTTTCAAACTTACCCCCGATGGAGCTGGGGGTAACCACACCAATTCAAGAAAAAGAAAAAAAAAAGGGGTAACCAAATCTTCATTCTTCAGGAGGAGGAGAGTTGACTTTTTCAAGAGGAACGACAGCAACTTGAGGAGAAGAGGCATGAGCATCACGGGCTTCATCAGATGGAGAAAGTTCAAGACCCCACTGGGTCTTCTCCATGGCTTCTTTGGATTTAGCAATTTCAACATCAAGGTCGAAGCCCTCTTGGCTCATCTCCATTAATGTGTCATGGCGAGCACTCATGTACGCCCAACTCACATCAACGGCAGCCGCCTCTTCAAGGTCATTATAATCTTTTGACCACGCCTGGATATCAAGCTTCAATCCATCTTTCTCGGCTTCGGCGGCTTCAAGGGCAAACCCTCAAGGGTGCAACTGACTCCTCCAGAGCACGGACTTTGACTAAAGCTTCACGAAGTTCCTCTTGAGTCCGGGAGAGAGTCTGTGCAAGCTCACCAGAGTATTCCTCCTTCTGCCCCAGCATGTGCTTTAGATTCCTGATCTCCTCCGTGACTCGCGACAACTGCTCAGCAAACGAGGATTCAAGAATACTCTTATCCTTATCATCTTGGCTAGAAGAATCTTTCTCTACCGCCAACTCTGTTGTTGTGATCCTCAACTGCTTCCTCAAGGTATTCCTTTCATCTTCTAGAGCATCCATATCCACCATTAACCCATCATATTGTGCCTTTAGATTGTTAAAATCAACCCGTAGCTCTCCCAACTCAGTCTCTGAATTTGAAACTCTTTTCATGAGTTCTAAGACAATAAGGTGCGTCTACAAACAACAATAAAATAGTTAAAAACGGTAAACTGTTTAGACAAGGAAAATTGTGAGTATGAAAGAATAAACCACGACAAACCTTCAAAGAATTGTGCACCACTTCGTTGGCCCAAGTGAGAGTTGTGTGACTGGCAAGCTTGTCCTTCTCTTCAGAATCAATCAAAGTCTTAAGCCATACTTCAGGCTCGCCTGTGTTTTTGAAAAGTCTCCCTTCGGCTGGAACCTCGATCACAACCCTCCGCATCTCCCTGCTGGAAGACCCTACTTCATTAATGGAAGGCATGGAAGCAGGCACGGAGGGAGCAACAACAGAAATAGACGGTTCAGGAACCAAGAGAGCCACGGGTACAGCAACATGCACGGATGAATGAGGAAATGAGGAAACAGAAGTTACGGGTGGAGGAGCGGCAGAAACAGTAATAGCAAGAGGAGCAGAAACAGTAGAAACATGAGGAGCCGACGAAACTTCCACTCTTGAAGAGACGGGAAATATAGTTGCTAGGGGAACGTCATCAGAAGCAAGGTCAAAACCTTCATGAAATAGATACTCGACAAAATCTCGAACCGGGAACTGAGAATCATCTCTAGAAGAAGAGGTTCTAATTGCCAACACGGAAGGAAGAGACTTGGGTGTAGATTCATCATCTGAAATCACCCGCCTCCTTCGCGACCGGTGCACCAAAGCACCCTCTCTCTCTTCTTCTTCTTCTTCTCCAGAATGGGGATCACTAACTTTCCTCTTTGAGGAAGAGGAACTAGCAAGGATATCCTGAGCAAGGGACAAAGACATCTTCGGGAGTGACAAACCAGACACCCCACGGGCAGAAAACCCTATAAAAAGGGAAAAATTAAACGAGAATAAAAAAAACTCAAGTAAGGCAGGAAGTAAGAAAAACTCCGCTTACCATGGGTCTTTACAAGCCAACCATACTTCGCAGAGAAGTATTTCCAAGACCTTTCTTCAACAGGAGCGACATACAACATTTTTTCTTCCCAATCACGAATATCGGAGACATTCTCGACGGTATTCATGATTGTTGAAAAGGAAAATAAAAACAGATGCGGTATTAGAAATACAATTCAAATCTAATGAAGAAAATAGATGCGAACCAAAAAGTACTTATGTGCACGGTTCCACTTTTCAGGGAAGGGAAGATTTCTTTCACCCACTAAACCAGCAGTGGGGACAGCAACGTACCGAAGGTACCAACCTCTATCTTTATCGTCACCAGGGGTTACTAAAACTCTTTTACTCCGAGCAGCCAGAGTAAAAAACCCTTGACGAAATAAGACAGGAGAATATAAATGAATAAGATGATGGAAGGTAAAGGGAACTGAAGCTAAGGAATCCAAAACTCTCAAGCACGCGACTACTCGCCATACTAACGTACCAACTTGTCCTAGACAGATATTGAAAAAATGACAGAACTCTATGATGACAGGATCAATAGGAGGCCTAAATCCCAATGTGAAAGGGTAAGTGTAAACAAAGGAATAACCAGTCTTGTAAGATGTAATCCTTCGGTTGCTATTCGGTACAAGAATAGAAACACCAGACCCCCAGGAACACTCCCTACGAACAAGAGGAACGTGACCCTCAGTGATAATCGTCGCATATTTCTATACACTTTCTAAAGAAGAAGACTGTTCAACGAGAACTGAGTTTTCCCTCGTAAAAACAATCTCAGCAGGAATAATCTCGTCAACCTTGGGTTAACGAAGATCATCTTTACCTTTGGAAGCAGAATGAGAAGACATGGCCCTAGGAGAAAGCAGAGATCTAGTATAAGGGGGAGAAACTATTGGGGAAGAAGAACCTCTAGTAGAAGCAGATCCTAAGCTTCTCAACCTACCTCCCCTCCGACTCCTAGACGGAGCAGAAGAAGATGCTAAAGTCTCTACATCTATAATCTTTTTCTGGCTGGTTTGACGAAGACATACTTACAAAGGCAAAGGAAAGTTCTTTACGAAGGAAGAGTCAAGCTATGAAAATGTTCCGTGAAAGTAAAGAAAGGAAGAAGGGTATTTATACATAAGGGCAACCGTCAAAACATGGAAAAATAATGATGGAAAGTCATAATTAAAGGTGTCACTTCGGTACTGACGTAGCCGCAAAAAGCCCTAAAAGGTGTCGAGTCATTGCATAACCAATCAGAAAAAGATACGTGGAAGGAGCATTAAATGGAAGTGGCATACGACGCCTATGTTCATAAAAGGATACAATGTTTCGGAGCAAAGCGGCGGCAAAATATTCCCGCCATAAAAGCGTATCCACTTACCAAATATTGATCGTCAAATATATGGTAAGTGGGGGGACTATCTGTATTGGTAAAAAATAGTCTCACAAGTAAACAAGTCCTTGACAACTCAGCCAGCTACATGGACCAAGGAAAATGCCACAGATCGACATGATTTTATGAGAAGGAACGAAATAAAGAGGCACGGCTAATAAACCCACGAGTACATTAGTCACGGGAAGCCTAACGAAGAAAAAGAGAAACGGTCATAATGAACCCAGACGAAGCAACGGGCAGATTCGAGAATCAACAGTTAATGACTTATACGTTACGTAACTCCTAAACAACAGTTACGATTATCCTTTGTAACGCCTCATTAATGAGCAATCATTACAGGAACCAAAACGTTATACTAGGAAAATCCCTATATAAAAGGGAAGAAATGTAACACACAAGATCATCTGAGTTCTCGAATACAAGCTACTTTACTCTGCATTCTATACTATTGTTTGCTCAATTTTTCTTTATTTATTATCTTACTTTCTTGATTATCAGTAACCCGTGTTCATCCTAAAATAGCTTTGGTCAAGGAATATAATTCTTTGGTTAAACAAATATCCCATCCTTTTTATACGGAAATGTAGCTTTGGTCCAGACTGGTGCGACCCACATACCCCAGAATGTGCCTCTTGCAAAGCTTGGAGTGCTTCTTCTTACCCTAAGCATCGCAAGAGTACTCCCTCGAATGACCTTATGTATAGAGTACCTTTGTAATAAAGGAAGCGAGGTGCACGACGATGAATTTCAGTCCTTCTCCTCAGATTTTCTAAAAGTATCCCATAGCATAAGTAGTCGATAATGGGTTGTCGCCATTCTTCTTTCTCAACTTCAGAAACACCGACAATATGCTTGAGTTCATTTTCTTCGCCTTCAGCCTCATTTGGTGGCGGTACTACCCATTTTTGGCAGACAGTAACTTGCGCTTGATCAGGCAGGGTTAATGATGAAGCTAGGGCAGCTAAAGCATAAGCCTTCTTATTTTCTTTCCTTGGCACATGTTTAATAGTCACATCACCGAGCCACCCCATTAACTTTTTAGCGTAATCATGATAAGGGCGTAGTTCGGGCTTCTTAACCTCGTAGCTACCCAAAAGCTGATTGACCACTAACTGGGAGTCACCAAATACTTGCAATTGCAACTGCTTCATATCAACGGCCATTTCAATACCAAGTATTAATGCTTGATACATAGCAACATTGTTGTAACAGAGTTGTGTCAAAGTGAAGGAGTAAGGCAAGACTTCACCTTGGGAAGTGACAAATACTACGCCAGCACCAGCTTCCCCGCGATGCGCAGCACCATCAAAGTGTATCTTCCATGGAGGTTGAACTTCAACGACCATTGCGTCCTCATCAGGTAGTTCGTCAGTTAGCTCCCAGTCATCAGGTATCGGATGATCTGCCAAGAAGTCTGCCAATGCTTGTCCTTTTACAGACTTTTGAGGGATGTACAAAATCTCAAATTGTTGAAATTGGAGATACCATCTCGCTAGTCGATCACTAAGAACAGGTTTTGACATCACGAACTTGATGGGATTTTCTTTAGAAACAAGACGGACAACATCAGCTTGAAAGTAGTGCTTCAACTTTTGAATTGAGAAGACTAGCGCCAAACACAACTTTTCAATTGGCGAATAATTCAGCTCATTTGCTTTCATCATCCTGCTCAAGTAGTAAAAGGAGTTTTCTTTCCCCTCACTATTTTCTTGGGCCAACAGTGCTCCAACAGACCTCTCTTGTGCCGCAATATATAGTATCAATGGCTTTCCCGGTATAGGAGTTGCTAAAACTGGAGGCTTCATCAAGTAGGCTTTGATACTTTCGAAGGCGTTGCTCCAAGCTTGGTCCCACTTGAAAAGAATGCCTTTCTTCATGAGGCGACTAAATGGTTGGCACCTTCCATCTAGGTTCGAGATGAATCTCCTAAGGTATTCTAGCTTTCCTTGCAGACTTTCCAATTCATGAATAACCCGAGGCTCGGGCATTTTCAAAATAGCATCTACTTTGGCTTGATCAATTTCGATCCCTCGATGTCGGACAATGAAACCAAGGAACTTTCCAGAAGTAACTCCAAAGGCACATTTCAATGGGTTCATCCTAAGTTGGTACCTCTGGAGCAACTCAAATACCATTCTCAAGTCTTTCAAGTGGCCGCCCTTCTTTCTTGATTTTAAACCAAGTCGTCAACATAGCATTCGACATTCTTGTAGAGAAAAATGTCGAAAATATTCTACATAGCCCTTTGGTAAGTAGCACCAGCGTTCTGCCAAAAGGCATCACCTTGTAGCAATAAATACCCTTGGGGTTGCGGAATGCAATAAGCTCTTCATCTTTTGGTGCCATGCGAATTTGGTTATAGCCCGACGAACCGTCCATGAAAGACATTTCCTCGTAACCAGTAGTAGAACCGATCATCAGCTCTAGAATAGGAAGCGGGAATTCATCTTTGCGACGTGCATTGTTGACATCCCTGAAGTCAACACATACTCGAATCTGGCCATTCTTCTTCCTGACAGGGACAATACTTAAAACCCATGTTGGGTATTTAACTTCCCGAATAAATCCAGCTTCAATGAGTTTGTTAAATTCGGTTTCAATCAAGGAAACCAAGTCCGGCCTAAAGCACCTTTGATCTTGCTTAATATAACGAGCGCCATACTTGACCGCAAGGTGATGGACTGCCACTTTAGGGTCCAAGCCAGGCATCTCTTTGTAGCTCCAAGCAAAGACATCCATGTACTCTTTGAGTAACTCAATATAAGTTCTTTCTTCATCAACTTCTAATAAAGCACTTAGGTAGGTGGGTCTTGGTTCTTCATCAGTGCCAAGGTTAACTTCTTTTAAAGCATCAACAATTGCCTTCACCCCTTCTTCAAGTTTCTGGGGAGCATCTTTCGCATCTTCATCTTCTTGAGGGTCCCCATCATTGAAGGATATGTGATAACACGGTGAAACATCGTCTAATTTCTCATCATCCTCTATTAGAGATAAAACACCATGCTCGATTTGTGCCATAACATGATACGAAGAACCCATACTCTCTTCGTCTTCATCACATTCTTTAGTTTATACCACAGTGTATGGCTTCACCTTCGGTACTTCGTCACACGAAACCATGACTTCTGTTTGTCGCTTCATTCTAGAAGGAACCTAACTTTGGAAATTTTTAGAGATCTTCTGAATTTTGGGCGAAGCGGTGTTCTTGTATTTCAATAATTTCTCTAGAACTTATTCCCCTTCTTTAATGGACCCAACCTCTCAAATACGGAAGTTCTCACAATTGATTTTCCAAGTCTGTCAAAAACAGAAGGCCTGTTAGAAGCGGCGGATTCGTCTTCTATAGTGATGTGATTTTTACTCGCCCTTCTGATGGAAATGCGCACTGGTGACAGTTGCCTCATTGCAGCTTCTGATGGGAGCTTCCCTAACTTTGACGGCTCATCAGGATTGTATCCAGCTTTCGCATAGCTAGTAAGCGTTAGGATCAAAACCTTCATCTGTTCGCTTTGTAGGGAGTGCCACATTCTACAAACGGTTTTGAGCTACAAACCCTGCAAGCGGCTTCGAGGACAACTTTGATACCTCAATTCGTTTTACATGAAGAGTTAACTTATTTAGTGTGTTGGTTTGGAGATTGGATGATTCGCCCTCGTCTTTCTTCCTTTTAGGGACGTATTGGAGCTTAGGACTTACTTTCTTGCCATAAGATGCAGCATCCCCTCTATGAGATTTATTCACGTTGGGTTGTACCTCCTGAGTAACAACTTTGGCTTTGCCAATAGTTACCTCAGCTCTTTTAGCTATGGGCTCGTCATTCTTGCTTTTTATGCCATCATCAACTTTTATCTCCTTCACAATGTGGTTCTTCAAGTAGAACTTTGCATCAGCGAAGTGTGATTCTTCCTCGGTGAATGGCGCATCATCGGCAATTATCGTCTTCTCGACTTCACCCTCGTAATATTTTAAACATTGATGGTAGGTAGACGGAACCACTTTGTTCTCATGTATCCAAGGCCTTCCAAGAAAGACATTGTATGAAGTCTTCGCATCGATCACATGCAGCCATGCACTTGATTGCATATCTTCAATGGTGATTCCCAGCCTGATCGCGCCTATGGCTCTTTTCCCCCATTGGTTAAATCCTTGGATCATCACACGACTTTCTGAGAGTTCGTTCATGGGAATACCAAGTTGTTTCACAGTGTGAATTGGCAAAAAGTTCACTGAGGATCCTCCATCAACGAAAATTCGATTTACCCTTTCATCACGCATATAGCCAACCAGGTACAATGGGCGGTTATGAGGAGTGTCACCTAGCAGAAGATCGTCATTTGTGAATGTGACTTTTTCCTCACAAGCATTAACTTCTTGAGGACTAGAGTCGATGAGCTTTTCCGAAGATGGTGCCAATGGTAGGTCCTCACTCTTTTCTTTCCCTTCGTCAGTATGGCAACAAGAGGCATCAATACCCCCATGGGAAATCTTCGTGCGGAACCAACTTGGTAAAAACTCCTCCAAGGTCACTGGATGTCGTGGCGTTTGAGGGTGGTACACCTCCATTTTTGCTTTCTTTAGGTGCTTAACTGGATTCCATCTCCTTGGTCTTCTCAGCACCATTTTTCTTGTTGGTTGTTCTACTGATTATTTTCGTGGGCTCCTTTTGTGGCGCCTACGTCGAGTCACCAACGTCCAACCTCCATCGTCTTCAGGTTGATCGTCTTCAACTTTGTGGTTTTCCAGTAAATCTTCATCTTTACTTTCTTTAAAACCGCATAATTCATCCGGACTGAATGAGCCAAAGGTGATAGAAACTTGGTTTGCGCTTGCTTTCTCATGTTCAAGCACGATCTTCTTTTCACGAGCCAAGTCCATAACTTTGTCCTTGAAGACAAAGCACTTCTCCATAGGGTGGCTCACAAGTCGATGATATTTGCAGTAATTTGGGTCATCAATTTTCCCAGCTTCATTTGGTCGCTTCATCTCTGCAAGCTCAATGAGATTTAACTCGAGGAGTTCTTCAAAAATAGTTGGCACATCAGAATCTTGAAAAGGGTACTCTTTCTCCTGCATTTCAGTTAGAGTCAACTTTCCACTTGGCTTATCTTGAAACGAAGTGGATTTCATACTCTGCTTCTTGCTCACCTTCGTCGTGAACTTCAAGGGTGATGTGTTGACATTCATAGCTTCTTTATTTTCAGATCTTGGTACAAAATTGCTCCATTTTCTGACTTCTTGCTTGTCATTCCCTTTGCGAGGTTCATAGATGGGCAGACTTTCATTTCCAGCGGAGGCCATGCTCAATTCCATGCCATGGGTACGAGTTGCAAGTTCTTCAAATGTGCTAGGCTTGATACCTTGCAAGATGTAGCGCAATACCCAATGCATACCTTGGATGCACATCTCTATGCCAGAAGCTTCACTAAGTCTGTCTTTGCAGTTGAGGCTTGCATTCCTCCAACGATTGATAAAGTCGATAACTGGTTCACTCTTTCGTTGACGGGTATTTGTGAGTTCTATCATACTCACAATGCGTCTCGTGCTATAAAAGCTGTTGAGGAATTCTTGCTCTAGTTGATCCCAACTATCAACAGATTCAGCCTCGAGGTCCGTGTACCAATCAAAAGCATTTCCTTTTAATGAGCGGACAAACTGCTTGACGAGGTAATCTTCATAAGTTCCAGCATTGTTGCATGTCTCAACGAAGTGCGCTACATGTTGCTTTGGATTGCCTTTGCCATCAAATTGTTGAAATTTTAGAGGTTGATAGCCAGCAGGCATCTTCAACATATCAATCCTTGTAGTGTACGACTTCGCGTATGTGAGGGAAGACTTAGTAGCAACTTCGTACTTGCTTTTGATAGTTCCTTCGATGAACTCCTTCAGTTGATCGATTGGAATCATCCCTTCAGACGAGATAGGGATAGCCTTATTGGATGCAACTTGTCTTGGGGGAGGATAAATCTCTTGAACTTCTTGGAGTTTGCCAGGTGCATGGGTGGATTCTTCTTCCATCAAGATTCCCACCCTTCCTGTTAGCTTGTCAATTCTAGCATCTTGATTTTGCATGCATTTGGTCAAGCTAGTGATTGCTTCTGTCAGGTTGCCAACTGCTCCTCCATAGATGAAGTGTTTGTCACCATGGCTTGCATGATTGTTGTGGACGATGGAGAGTAGCACGGATTTTTACACAGATTGATCCTTGATTGGCTCACGCTCTATGGCGTAAGTGGGAAGGATCCATCACTTGAAGTGTCATCATCTTCCTTCATAGAAGAGCGCTTGGATCCGGAGAGTTCAAGTAGAGCAAGAGTCTTCTTGATCTTTTCAGCAAAATCACTTCCTCCTTCCGGTGCGTTTGTGGAAGATCTTGCTCCTTTTGAGGATGAAGATCCGAAAACAGGGGTAGATGCGGACGGCACTTGGGGTGCTTGTTGTCCTAACGAGATTGCTTTGCTCCTCGTAACTGGCCCAAAGCTTCCGAAGGTAACTTCGAGTATGTTTTCCACATCAGCATAGAACCTGGAACTAGCAGCCTTAGCGTAAGATGAACTGGAGTTGATTTTCTTGGAAGCCATTTCGTTGTTCTTGAACTTTGGTGATTGAAAAGTTGAGATGAGAGGTAGAGATGGTCCCACTGGGCGTGCCAGAATTTGTAGAAAATAAATTTGCGTCGAGAAAATAAAATCAAGACCGAAAAATATTGCAACAATCGTAGTATTTGATTTCGAATAATTTAGTGTACAATCTCTGTGAATCCGATTCTACTTCTCTAGTATAAATTCAAGGGCCTTTGAGCTTGATCTTGAATTTGAATTTTATTTATCCATCGCGAACACTTTGATTGTTGCCACGAATGGTATCACGAACAAGTAGCCTTGATCTTGAACGCCTTGTATTTGATTTGACTTCGTTCTTGATCTTGAATACTTGAATTGTTCTTCATTCTTGAGCTTGAACTTGATTGCTTGAAGCTTGAAACATGTTGAGAAATTTGCGTCGTTTGATTCACGAGCTCTCTCTTGCTTCTTGTTATAACTTCTGGCCCCTTTTTTGAGTTATGAAGACCCCTATTTATAGTTTTGGAAGGGAAGAGTTATGATAAGAATAAACTCTTTCCGACCAATGAAATTGAAGTGTGACATGGCCGTATTTGATGGGCCAGAACATGTCACTTGCACACGTGATGCGATTTCATTGGCCTTTTAATGTGACTTGGCATGCTTTGTCATTTTGACACATGGCATGATTCTATTGGCTCTTCCGCGTGGCTTGGCGTGCCACGTCATTTGACATGTGGCACCAAACTGGGCCTCTACGAAGATGACATCTTGGGCTTAATTGTGACGTCCCCTCCAGGGCCCGCACATCCTAAGGTATTGTTCCACCTTGGCCCAGCGTTCACCCCCCCGCAGCTGCAGCCACTTGGGATCGAACCCGCAACCTGAGGCTTTTGTACCCCCTTGAGGGATAGCCTCTCACCAATTGAGCTGCATTTAAGAGATACTTCTTCTTAACTACGTTGTATAGAGCTACATTTGTAAAGCTTGTGACTTGATGACATTCCGGGTTTTGGAATATTTGGAGCTGTAAATGCCGAGCGGCTAAAAGTTCTATAGTTTTTATTTATACTTTGACTGTTTTACTTCTGCTTTGTCCTACTTTCCCGCGTATTTTAGGCTTACCTAGTTATAGGGACTAGGTGCCGTCACGAGCCCGTTCGGAGGGTTAAATCGGGTCGTGACATTAATGAAGTGGGCTCATCACTTTAGCCCAATGAATTAAGACCATTTATTTAATCCATATAAATTAGACCTATATAATTAATTCAATTATATTAGCTCATAATATTTATTTGAACAAATATATTTAAATATGGTCCAAATTAATTTATTAAATTTAAATTCAATAAATTTTACATGCCTTCAGTACTATTGAAGATTGTGGATGTTATGTAGACTGATAACAGAAAACTATTTGTGTGCTTTTATTTTAGAAAAAACTCCGGCGATATTTTTTGAGTTTGATACTTAACTAAGATGAATAACATTCGCTTGGCGGTGTAGTTTCTCGTTAAGTGACACCACGCTCTTCTAATTTGGGTCATGACATTATGATAGAGAAATTATTTTATGTGATAGAAAAAAATAAATAGATTATTGTTCGATGAATAATAATGTATGCATTATTTTAAGGAGAATAGTGCGATAATATGAAAAATTATGCACGTATTTACCTCAAGCGCATTTTCATCTTATATATTCTACTTTCCACATCACTAATATACGTATTATTATTTTATATTTTATCACAAATTAAATAGCTCTTGAATTTATGCATAACTTAATGCATGTGTCCTTTAGTATGACAACCAAATAATGCATTAGTGATATGAGGACTATTTTCACTTCTATGGCTTGCATTATCATGAAATTATTTTAATTTTTAATCCCTCCAACTAGAAATTTATCTTATATGGAACTTTATATTGAGAGTAATTTTTTATTGCGTCGACGAAACGACCCTTAGCTATGTGGAAAATAATAATAAAGAGGCTGACATACGATGCATGATGTCGGAATTGTTAGGTAGTGAGTAATATATATAAAGGAAATGTCATGTAAAAATTTCATATTTTGATATTTTTTTGTGTCTAAATATTATTAATTTTATAAGTATTAGTATTAATATGTGTATTCTTGTTACACACTGTATCATGCATAAAATAATATATAATTCGAACATTACTTGACATCTTCAATCAAACGTGAGTGTTATATGAAATTATTATACTTATTTAAAAAAAAAAAAAAAAAGTATCAGTATTTGGAGAATTATTTTCTTAAATCCCTAGGGCCAAATGACCCTATAAGGCGGTGAAGGTGAGTGAATGGTGGAAAGGTGAAGGGTCACGATCTTCGATGTCGTTTACAAAATGACACTGACGTACATAAATAAGTAGTATCCACTCAGCTACACTAGTAGTAATATAACAATTGGATAAACTCCAAGAATTGTTCTCGAAACCCTCATTTTCTTCCGAAGCACAACCCAATACCAGTGAGGTGAGTCGAGTCGAGCTTCTTCATAAATTTCTTTTTTGTTTTCTCTATTTGATTCAATATTAATTGTTGAGGAAGATCTATAGATTTCAGTATCAGAACAGCTTGACTTTTGGCGGCGCCTATTGGATTTCTTTTCTGATCAATATATCCACTTTTATTCTTCTTCTTCTGAGGATTTTTTAATGGTACATGCTATCTTTCTTTTACAAATCTGGAGAAACAATGATATCTTTAGATTTGTTCAGTGAACAAGTTAAAAACTTATGTTTTTGGTTATGGCGGACTTGATTGAGTGAGTGGTTTTACAAAATAGAGCACGTTTACACGAATGACTCTAGATTAAGGAAATATCTACAATCTTGCTTCTTTTTGTTGAATATTTCCCACATGTTGTTTAGCCTACAATCCTTGTTTGTATTTGGTGGATCAAATTTAAAATAAAAAATGTTGTTAAAACCTAAGGGTTCGACACTCTTTGAATATTTGCAGATCCAAGGGCTATCACTTTGTACTACAATATTTAGATTCTATTGGATCAATTTGATATTCTAGAGCGTACAAGTCATTAAAGCTAGACAGTGTTGTTATATTGCACATCTGAATTTATGATGTTGATGTTGTTGTTGTTGTCCTAATAATAATAATAATAATAATATAATAGGCAAAATGCAAGGAGGATTCAAACAAATCATTTCTCATGGGAGTGTCCTCAAGAGCGCTGTTCTACGACACGTCCGATTGGTGAATCCAGTCGCGAGGCCGCTTATATTTGCACGTCATGAAACAACTTCAGCTGCTCGTATAGAAGAACATGGTTTTGAAAGTACCAAAATAGCTGACATCTTGAAAGGCAAGGGTAAAGGTGCTGATGGCTCCTGGCTCTGGTGCACTACTGATGACTCTGTTTATGATGCTGTGAAATCGGTCAGTAAATCATCTCTACATTTCGCTTGCATCTAACCATTTACACCCATAATGTTGTATTTTTATGTATTTATGTGCAACCAAACCTTGTGTATTTCTTATCCATTTATGAGTCAGGTGCTCACTCGTGCATTGTGCTAGTGTAGTGGGAACTTGAAACAAATTCTTTGTGGCTATACAGATGACACAACACAATGTAGGAGCGTTGGTGGTTGTGAAACCTGGGGAAAATAAGTCAATTGCTGGGATTATCACGGAAAGAGGTAAACAATTTTCTCAAAATACCTCTGATGCTGCTTCCTTAATTTCCTGCACCAGTATTGGATTTTGAACTTGTTCGACAATCATGTCTGCAAATTTAGCTGTCATAGTTGTCTTTAAAGATAAATGCTGCAAGAAATGTTGGATCCTCTGGACAATTTCAAATATATTGGTGTCTTTCTATGACCAACAATGTGACCATTCTCGGTCACAAAATTCATTCACCTTGTCTCTAAGATTATCGAGATATCAGCAGCGACCTTTTCTTTATTTTTGTAATAAATCATCAGAGGATTATTGTTTGATCTATGTGAATGTAAGCTAGAAAAGTTACTGGGATCCCCATGCAATTTAAGAATCTCTCTGTGACCATGTGAATGGAAGCTATAAAAAATAAGATTGCTTTTGGTGTTGGAGCATTTGCATGAATGTAGAATTGGGGAAGGTTACTGATACTCGGTGACTTATAAAATCCTCATCATTGTCTGTTTCTTTCATTTTCTAGTTCTGTTCACTTCAGCAACTGTATATACGAATAATGCAAAAGTAAGCTACAGGCATGGAAGCTTTAAGTTTCATTTTTTGCTGTCTGGTATTTTCAAGTTGGACTTACTAGTTGTAAATACATAGAGTTGCACACAGTTAGACACGAGAAGCACTTCCATGATTGTTCTGATTATTCTTTTCTCTTCAACCCCATTCCCTTCTCATTAATTTTCTCGAACCAGATTATCTGCGGAAAATCATAGTACAAGGAAGATCATCCAAATCAACAAAGGTTGGCGACATCATGACGGAGGAGGTAACGCTCAGAAGCCCCTTTTCATCAGAAAAAAGGAAAAAAGAAAAAATGCTGAAGCATATAAAATTTGCTCCCAGCCAAGCACTTGTATATTCAATGCATTATTAACGCATAACATGACCAACTTTTGTCTATGTGGGTCTGCAGAACAAGCTCATCACTGTCACACCAGACACCAAAGTTCTGAAAGCAATGCAACTGATGACAGGTGCTATTTTCTGCAACTTTTCCCAAACCTCCTTCCCATTCTTAATCTATTTCATTCAAGTTGAGCAGATAGGTTTACATATTTTTCAATATCACTTTACAGATAACCGTATCAGGCACATTCCAGTCATTGATCAGACAGGCATGATAGGGATGGTGTCCATTGGAGATGTTGTCCGTGCTGTCGTGAGTGAGCACAGGGAAGAGCTGAACCGGTTGAATGCCTTCATACAAGGAGGTTACTAGATGATGACGACAGATAAATGGATGGTGACTGAAAGGGTTATGTTTGCAGTTTAAAGATGTCTTTTGAGTTGAGAACCCTTAATCTTGTAGATGTTGACTTCCTTACATCTTCTCTAGCATGACGTTCGCCTATGGATGTGGGCTACCAATTTGGGATCAATAAGATACAGTCTGCACTAGCTTTCTTTTTTCCAGTTTCTTCAATTAAAACTTGAAGGTTGATCTCTTTCAAGGGATTAAGATTGACATACTATTGACCTTCCTTTGTTTTTCAAATATAGAAATATTTTCCATAATGGGGCTTGATATCTTTAAAGTTTAAAATTGTTCATTAAGCTTTTAAATCATTGTAAGATTTTCAGAATGAACCTTCCAAGATTATGGGTCAATTCTCTAACCAGATTCAAGGCTTTTCATCTCGTATAAAGGATTAAACTTGTCATATTACTATGAGCACTTATTCGTAGCTTTAATGTTCTTCGAAAGATTAAAATACCAACACTCCTGCTTAAACCAAGCAAATGTATGTAAGACATGGTATTGCGCTTATTTTTTATTTATTTTTTAAACTTAATTCACTTTAATTTTAACGAACGGTAAGTGTCTTTCCCCTTAGTCAATCACTCGCAACATCGGAAATATATATATTTGCACTTGATGTTTGGACCAAGTTGAATAATTTAACCTAAGAGTTGTACATTAAAAACACATCACTTTGTCTACAAGCTAACCTGCGGTTGGTTTGTTTCTCTCTCTCGGTGCATGTTAGCTAACTTGCGCTTGCCATGGGCAAGAGAGCTCGCATCCCATCCCAGAAGAATCTAATGGCCAGGGAAGCATGCACATCATACGGAATTGCTCATCGAGGGCAGAAATCAAGTACTGGTAGCGAGGAATTAGCAACAAAAACACAGCCAAGTCCAAAACCTAATGAAATAATAACCCGAGACAGTGAAACAGAGAAAATTCAGCAGATCGAAGCTCATCGAGTATGGTCTGAAGTGTTACAAGCTTCGCCAAGCAAGGATCAAGCAGCACCAACCAGTAGTGGCAAAAATTCATGGGCATATGAGGTTGGAGAGGAGATGGAAACGCAGAAGAAGCAAGGATCAATCTTAGATGACTTGGACATAGCAAAAATTTCAAATGCAGGTTATAAATTGGAATATGTAGCACCTAAAGCTCATGGTGAGTCATCAATAGTAGAAATTGAATTGGATGATATTAGTTCTGAAATTGAATATTGGGAAAAAGCAGTTATATGTTATGTGCTAAGGGCACATCCCCTATTCACAGTAAAATATGACATTGATAGAAGCGCTATGCTTAAAAATGGAGTGATAGTGGTTAGTTTGAGACAGAGGTAGGGAAGCAAGAGGTGATTCAAGGTGGTATTTATCACTTTGATAACAAACCTTTGATTGTAAAAGCCTGGACACCAAAACTGGAGTTCATGAGAAAGGAATTGCAAACAGTTCCTATTTGGATTAAGTTTCCTGGACAGGATTTCAAATATTGGAGTAAGAAAGGGTTGAGCAAAATAGGCAACTTAGTAGGGAAACCTATAATGGTGGACCAAAACACAGAAAAGATGAATGAATTGAATTTTGCAAGGTTACTAGTCGAGGTAGGAATGAATGCAAAGTTGCCAGATGAAGTTCTCTTCAGGAATGAAAAAGGCAAGTTAATTGAACAAAAAGTTAGTTATGACTGGAAGCCCAGTCACTGCTTTAATAAGAACATGCAGAGAAGTGTGCAGGAACGAGAAGGAACTGGCAATGGAAAATACAGAACAATAGAAGGAGATGAACACCATGGCACAAACAGAACCTAAAGATAATAAGGGCAAGGAACAAATCCAGGTGATTTAGAACAAAGGAAGGAGGCAACAAGTAGTAGAACATATGGAAATAGAGAGCAAATAGTGGGGAGACAAATAGGGAAGCAAAAGCAAGGGGATATTACAAGTTGGCAGACCCTATTGCGAATAGGAAAGCCACAACAAAAGCAGCAATAACAAGTTGAAAAGTCAAATACCTTTCAATTTCTGTATAGTAAAGAGGACAACATAACAGATAAGGGAGGGAGTAGCACAAATATGGGAGGCCGAAACAATCATCCCCCTGTGGATGGTTAATTTGTTAAGTTGGAATATTAGGGGGCTTAATGCCCCTAATAAGTAAAAAGAGGTGAAACTCATTTGCAATGAGGAAAGAGTGGGGTTGGTTGGTCTACTAGAAACAAAAATAAAAAGTAATAGAATTGAGAAGCTAGCAAATAACATGTTTGTGGGATGGAAGTACCTTACAAACCTAAAGTATCATTATAATTGCAGAATTTGGGTTACTTGGAAATCGGATTACTACAAAGTCATTCCTATGAGTATGTCAGCTCAAGTAATGACATTTGAATTGTCTTTTGTCTATGCATTAAATACTATAAAGAGAGGAAGGAACTTTGAGATAAGTGGGTGACTCATAGCAAGAGATGTACAAGGCCTTGGATGGTTTTAGGGGATTTTAATTCAATCGTCAAAGTTGAAGACAAAATAGGAGGAAACCCTGTGACCTGGGCAGAAGTGAAAGATTTCTACTGTTGTGTAGAATAATGTGGCTTATTGTAGTTACCAGCACAAGGCAATAAATACACTTGGAATGACAAACATGAAGAACAAAGAATATTTTCAAAGATTGATTGGGTATTCATCAATGGGAATGACTAGGTGTAATGCCAGCATATAAGGCCATATTTCTTCTAGAAGGAATATGTGACCATTGTTGTTATTGATACCTAATTTTTCTCCAAATTATTTTCAAACTTGCATGTAAGCTTTCAAAATTACTCTTTGCAATAATGCGTATTTTTTCATATTTTTATTTAAATTATTTCCCTGTTTATTTAATATCTTCATATTTAAATAATTCATAATCTAAATAATTTCAAAATATTTCCTAGCTCAGTATATTATTTATAGTCATTTTCTTTTTATTAAAATCCAATTATTTCACAAATTGGCCAATTGGGTCTTATTTAATTGCAATTACAATAATTTTGCAATTATGGCCTAATTAGACATTTTGTACTATTTTAATTCGAAATTCATGTATTTTTTACACCTAATATTAGTTAATTACTGTAATTATACCTATTTAAACTTAATTTCATCTTTTTATAATTTTTTGGTTATTTTTAACTAATTAATTATCTATTTGTTGGGTATTCAACACCTAACCTCATTTTATTTAAATTTTAGCCACATTTTAAAACCAATTAACCAACCCACCTGACCCACAAATGACCCAGCCCAAACCGTCTCTCTACCCGGCCCAACCCCGATCAGATCTGAGTCGTTGATCAAATAAGATCAACGACCCAGATCTTTTCTTTCCATAATTAAACAAAACGACCCCCCCCCCCCCATACCCTCTCATTCTTTCGAGAACCTCTCTCTCTTTATCCGGCTCTTCCTCTCCTCCTTCTCTCTAGAACCTTCTGGTTCGTCTTCTCCGATGGGGTTCACCATCTCTCCGGCCACCTCCAGCTTCTCCCCTTTCGACCACCAGCCGCCTTGAAGCCTTATCTCTCCAATCCTCTCTGCCTTTGAGACCTTCATGGGTTTCAACCATGCCAGACCACCACTGAAGCTCTGCCTGGGGTTGTTTCCGGCCTTTCTCCGATGGGTTTTTGACTCGATGGTGCTATAAACACCATTGTTCCTGAGTTTCACAGCCAGGTTCTCTTACTTCTCTCTCTGGTTTCTTATGAAACCGTAATCTCGACCTAAATCTCTTATAACCTCTGTATTTTAAACGATTTCAACTCATTCTTTTTATGTGTTGAACTATCCTCTATTGGATCTTTACGGTTCTTCAAGTTTTAAGCATTTTTGTCTCCTTTTTAAACTAGGGTTTCTCGACTCTATTCTCAAAACGATTTTTCCTTTGATTTTTTTAAATATCTCTACTGTGTTTAAGCCATTACCTCCTGATTTTATGTTATTTTAACTATTATTGGTGAAACCCTAAGTATTCTGGGTTGTTATTTGTTATTTGACTGTATGCATCCATGTATTCTCTATGACTCTTATTTAATCCGCTACTATGACCTCTTCCTGTTAATTTCTATGAGTGCCTCTTTGTGATGATAAGTGATTGCTGTTGAACTCTTGAAAGTTCCGGCCACCCTACTGGCTTTTTACTGGTTGATTTATATTGATTCAATTGTGTAAAAATCCCCGCTTGTGATGTTTTCCTTAAATACATGTTCCTGTATATTCTGCCTATAAGTTTGTACCAATTTTCGAATTACTTCTATACTTGTGTGATACTTTCCTTAATTACTTGGGATTTACTGTGATTGATCTGAGATTCTCTTGACTGATTTCAAACTGATGCCCTATTTTACTTTATACACGGTTAGTTCAATTTTTCTTAATTACCCACTATGTACTTGGTTTCATTTGTGCACTATGTGAATGTTTCTGCCCTAATCAGCCTTATTTGACTTACTTTCTTTCCTTATTATGCCTTGACTATACCATTTGAAACTAGACTCCTTAATTAAAAGAGTCCAGTTTGTCGTAATTGGTGTTAAGTGATTTTATTTCCATGTTTGTGCACTCCTTACCTATGTACTACTCGTCTTTCAAACTATATAAAGAGTTATTTTCCCTCTTTGCAATAAACACTACTCTCTTGTGTTATCTCTCTCTTTCTCTCTTTGCTCTACTGATGTTCTCTGCTAGTAGCCGGCTGTAAGCCAAGGCTGCTATTGTGCTTATTCTTTGCCCTTGCATTCTGTTGTACTCTCTTATCATCTGGTATGTCCTGATTTAGTTTCCAAACCAATGTGGTTATTACTACTTCAGTATATCATATTCTTAATTGTTTTCTACATATGCTTCTACTGCTCAACATGCAATTAATTTCCTGTTTTTCTGTTGATACTTGCCATGCTCATCTCTTTACATGTTTATGATTAAGCCGATACTTGCTATAAGCCTTACTTATTCTTGTATGCATCTGTTAGGCCCATTTCTATTCTTGTCCAGTATCATGTATGAACTTTCCTGTCCCCTGGTTCTTTGAACCTTCTATCTGTTAATACTAGACTTACATGCTCACATGACTGTTATTTGCTTTGGACCTCACCTATTATAACTATATTATGTTACTGACTATTGTTATGTTTAAACTTGACCATTTCTTGGTCCCCTGAATCTCTTTGATTTTGTGTATTCATGCTTAGTGAGTTTTCTTAAGTCTCTATATCTCCTTTGGTGTTATGTGACTTATTTGTCCCCTTTACCCCATTGCCCTTGTGTGCAACTTTGTATTGTCAAACTTTTGATCAGTGTTTCTGTTTGTTTTAAGTTAATCTTTCAAAAATAACTCTCCAATTTTGAAAACTCCTTTCTTAAACTACAAACTTTCCTCTCCTTCCTGCACTTCACACTACTCTTAGAAAATAGGTCCTACCCCCTTCGTGTGAGCATTGCCTTGAGTACCCCTGAGTACTCACTGAACTTTGACACACAAGGCTGGTAATTCCACACTGCACTTGTTCAAAATTTGGCAATTTTCTTGGGTGCTGGTATTGGCCAGGGACCCAATGAGGTCCCTAGGGAGCTTTGCCGCACCCAGGCCATGGAAGGCTGTGAAACTCGAAAGGAGTAAGGTTGGAAGATTGGGCCTGATTGAAGGCTCCCTATAGAATAACTTCTTATTTTCTTTTCATTACTGTAATTTAGCTATTATGGGTTTGTAATAATTTGTAAAAGAATAATTGGGGCTGGATAGTGAATATGAGGGGTTATGCATGCTTAGTTTAGTAATGGGTAGAAAACATGCTTATAGGACTCTATTTACTTACATGTGCAATAGATAACCTGTATAGGACATGCATCTCATGCATTAGAAATCATGCTTTAGGTTCTTTACTTTCAGCCTGTTATTATACTCATTTTGTAACCATGATCACAGTTAATAACAAGCAAATAAAACTGTTATAAGGCTACTACTGCATTCTCATGATCATTAGCATTTAGAAACCATGTTTTAGGTATTTCTATGTGCATTAGATATCCTGTTGTTTAGGGCGTCATGCTTGTTTGAGTTGCAATCGTTGAAACACCTAATCAGCATGCTTAATCTAATAATCCCATAAAATATGGTTAAACTGTTCGAAACTTCTCTGTAAGTGTATCCCTCTTAAAACTAAAAAAAATCAAAATATGCATGTTCACCCTTTAAGATAATTAGGCAATGTATACGACGCCTAGGCAAACTTTAGGCCTAATGCGTATTAAAATCAAATTAAATGTGTTTTACTGGT
This sequence comes from Nicotiana undulata, assembly GCA_005239495.1. NCBI lineage: Eukaryota > Viridiplantae > Streptophyta > Magnoliopsida > Solanales > Solanaceae > Nicotiana > Nicotiana undulata. The sequence continues at coordinate 22,945 of ML253078.1, read as the reverse complement.
TTAGGACCAATCAAGCTCTTTTAATATTTTGAACTCTGCTGCTCCCATTCTTGTTTTATCTCTTTGAAGTTCACTCTGCTTTTTAAAACTCCTACTCTATTTTACAACAGTCTTGAAGTTGTGCATCTATTTCCTCTCACTGATTTTTTTTTTATTCTTGTTTATTATTTTTTCAAACTACTAGGTTTTAAAGTTACCTCATCTGCTCAGAATCGTGCTATTTTGAATACTTGTTCTGCATCTCTTTAAAACTACTGTATTTTCGGAAACGATTTGCCTACTCCTTTTATTACAGTTCTCTTTAAACTGTTAATTCCTAATCTACGTTAAGCTACTGTATCTTTAAGTCACTTCTCTTTCGAATCACTACAAAACCCATGCTTTAACGATTTTCATCTATATTTTACTAAAACTCTAAATTGTTGTGTACTTCTAAATCTTACTGCTGTATTTCTAAAAAATCAATCATTCTTCAAATCACTCAGTCTTAACTGAACCTTCTGCTTTCACTGCTAAGTGGCCAAAATATATCCTTTCGAAACTTACTGTTTTAACTTCAACATTCCTGTTTTAAACTCCCATCTTTGAGACTTTAAGTGTGTTTTGAGACGTGCTACTTACGTGTCTATGTGAGGAGGGATCTGTGAGCCTTTATTTGTCTTTATGTGTTCCCTTATATGTGCAATCCTACTTGTTATGTATGTCGCTTAGCATTTTGTCCTTTAAACCTAAGGGTTCAGCCTAGTACCTACCTCGTAGGAATAGTAGTCCTAAACATCCTCCAGGACTTATAGGATGGGACGGGTAATAGCACGCAATAAGCATTCGTGACCAACACACGCGCTTTAAATAACCTTTACGGGGTGGAAAGGGTAGAATACGGATATGATGACCGGTGCACTAATACCACGTGTAACCGCCTCTTTGAGTAAGTGACATACCGGGTATTGCATTGATGTGATCGTATTACTCTCAACCTAGGATAATTCCTTTAAATATTTGTAATGTTTCCAAAGCTTTTTAATAAAATTTGTGCCCTGGTATGAAATCCCCTCTTATCTGAGCCTTACTTGTTTATTTGTCCAAATTCACCAAAACTTCTTGGCAGGGACCCACAGTTGTGGATCTTGAGGGGAGTCTAACACCTTCCCATTGGGATAATTTCAAGCCCTTACCCGTTCTCTGGTAATGCAAACTAGTGTATGAGTTATCAACTCTAGGTGCCCTAACGCACCAAAAATTCGTTAGGTGGCGACTCTTCCTTTTTCTTTAAGGAGTTGTCCATAATGTCCTAAACTCGATCTCTCTGTACCTAACCCGTGCGATGGAAAAAGGGGGCGCGACAACTGTCCTACAAAAGTGTCACTGATAGAGGAAAGAAGAAAATTCAAAAAATATTTTCAGTTCTGTAATATGTGGGCTCAACATCCACATATTAAAACAATAGTACAAGAAGGATGGGCTGGTAGAATTGAGGGCTGCAAAATGTATCAAGTAGTGAAAAAGTTGAAACAACACAAGAAGAAGCTGAAGGTTCTGAAGTCACAATATTCTCATGATATTGTGAAAGAAGCAGGAGAAGATAAGAAGTTGCTTAAGGAAAGTCAGATGAAACACCAAAGGGATCCTTCAAACAAAGAGGTTCAGCATGTTGAATCATTGCCTTACAAGAAGTTCAAAGAGTCTTCGCATTTTGGTAAAAATGTATTTACAACATAGAAGTAAAGCTACGTGGATCAAGTTAGGAGATGATAACACACGATATTTCTACTCAATTATAAAGCATAGGAAGCTGAAATAAGCCACAACTCAACTAAAGAATGATGCAGGCACATGGCAAACTGATCCAGAGGCTATTACAAACTTGTTTGTGGATACTATTCTGAACTATTAGGAAGAAAGTCTACGTCTAGTGTGCAAGCATTTACTAGCATTCTAAAAACTGGGCTTACTTGTTTTACTGCTTAACAACTGGAGTTGCTAAGGCCAGTTGTGGACAAGGAAGTTAAAGAGGCAGTGTTCCATATTGATAGCAACAAGAGTCCAGGTCCAAATGGCTATGGGAGTGATTTTTACAAGGCTGCTTGGCCTATAGTGGGGTAGGATATCACGGAGGCAGTAAGAGAATGTTTTCTCAATGGCAAGTTTCTCAAGCAACTCAACTCAACAGTCATAGCTCTTATACCAAAGGTGGATAATCCATAATTGGCCAGCCAATATAGGCCAATATCATGTTGCAATGTACTGTACAAGTGCATTTCCAAATTGCTATGCAGCAGACTAAAGGTGGCAGTTGATCATTTAGTAGCAGAGAATCAGTCTGCATTTGTACAGGGGAGATCAATGAGGCATAATGTCTTAATATGTCATGACATTCTAAGACATTACAACAAGAAGACAACTCCAAGATGTCTTATGAAGATAGATCTTAGGAAGGCCTATGACATGGTGAGTTGGGAGTTCCTAGAAGAAGCACTGAGGGGCATTGTGTTCCCAGAAAAATTCACTCAGTGGATCATGGTGTGTGTGTCTACTACAAGGTTTTCAGTTAATGTAAATGGAGAAAGTCATGGATACTTTGCAGGGAAGAGGGGGTTTAGGCAAGGAGATCCTATCTCTCCTCTTCTATTTGAACTTGCCATGGAATACCTATCAAGGATGCTGAAGACAGTTAGCAGACTTCCTGACTTCAAATACCATCCAATGTGCAAAACACTGCAGCTGACTCATCTCATATTTGCGGATGATCTGATGATTTTTTGTAAAGGAAATGAAAGCTCTGTAAAAGGATTATGGAGCAATAAATCACTTCAGCAATGTAACAGGATTGACAGCAAGTATGGATAAATCTAGTATCTTCATGGCTGGAGTGGATGATAATACTAAGAAGAAATTGCTTGAACTAACTGATTTTGTGCTAGGCACACTCCCCATAAGGTACCTTGGACTTCCTCTCTCTCCAAATAAATGGAACAAGCTTGATTGTCATACGCTGGTTGAGAAAATAACTCAAAGGTTCAGAGTTACCTACTCAAGGTTACTATCATATGCTGGTAGACTGCAAATTATTAATGTAGTGTTATTTTCAATCCATAGCTTCTGGGTTACAATGTTCATATTACCTCAAAGTATAGTCAAGGAGGTTGACAGGATATGCAGAGAATACCTCTGGGGCAGCTCGGAGGAGAAAAAGAAACTATCCTTGGTTGCTTGGGAAAAATTTTGTTATCCTAAAAAGCTAGGAGGATTGAATATTAAGGGTTGCAGAAACTGGAATATGACATCAGTGGGGAAGTTGTTATGGCAGCTAATCAATTGTAAAAAAAGCCTTACAGGTTGAATGGGTACATGGGGTGTACATGAAAGCAAAAACAAATGTTTGGCATCATCAGCCCCCGGCAGATAGTAGTTGGTATTGGAAAAAGATAAATGGTCTGAAAATTAAAATGCAGCGCTGGTATGAGCAAGATAACTACAAGCTTACTAGAAGTGGTGAAATACTCTATAACCAGTAGTTATCTTGCTCTCATGGGTGAACAACCTAAGTTGAAGATTGCAAACTTGATATGGACTTCAATAGCTCAACCCAAGCAAAGGTTTATAGTGTGATTGGCATTGCATGGGAGATTACTCACGAAAGAGAGACTGCTCAAGTTGCAAGTCCCAGTGGAGGATAGCAAGTGTTGTTTATGCAATACTCACATGACAAAAACTAGCATTCACCTATTTGTGGAATGTACATGGATCATAGCTCTAAGGCAAGAAATAAATCAATGGGCAGACATAAAAATACCAGCAGGAAATATCTCGCCGTCTTTGGATAGTATAAAATTGGAAGGTCTATAAGAAAGAATTGGCAGCTGCTATCAACCACACACGGCGTGCAAGAAATTGAAAGATTTTCAGAGGCATTACTGTACATAAAGAGGAAGTAGTTCGACAGATAAAGCAGGAGATCATAGAAAGAGCATAGGTTACCAGGAGTTCAAATAAAGCAAGCAGACATAGAAATTTAGTACAACAAATTCTATGTAATTAGAGCACAGTATAGCTAATTTCTTGTTTTGTTGGAGGCCAAATTTCTGATGCAGAAAGGAGGTGCTCTTTATTTGTAAAATTTTTGGAGTTAATGGTAATTTGACAATGGTTACCAAAAAAAATGTCACCCACTACTAGAAACACATGGTTTTCCCACGGCGAAATCAGTGGGAAATTAGCGGGCCTGGTGGGAAATATCTTCCCAGAGAAGCGGTGGGAAATTTCCCACGATTTTCCCAGCGAATAATAAATAGGAAAAATAATGAAGTTTCCCACCAACAATCAGTGGAAAATATTATTAGTAATTTTTATTAATTTTAATACATTAGCCAGGGAGGTGGTGGGAAAAATGCCTGGGATCTAAAAATAAAGCATGAACTTTCAAAATTTACATTTTCACACGGATACTTGTGGGAAAGTTCATACTATATTTTTAGATCCCAGGCATTTTTCCCACCACCTCCCTGGCTAATGTATTAAAATTAATAAAAATTACTAATAATATTTCCCACTGATTGTTGGTGGAAAACTTTATTATTTTTCCTATTTATTATTCGCTGGGAAAATCGTGGGAAATTTCCCACCGCTTCTCTGGGAAGATATTTTCCACCATTCCCACTAATTTCCCACTGATTTCGCCGTGAGAAAACCATGTGTTTCTAGTAGTGGGTGGCATTAGCATTTTATGCTCATTCCCTTGAAAGAGTACTAAGGGTAGGCATAAGCATGGAAGCAATGAGGATTATGAGTGTGCTAGGAATGGAAATTGACAAAAGGACCTTCATTGTTTGGAGGCTCACGTCAAATATCCTAGTATACAACTCTCATATTCTAGTAAGATTCATTGAAAACCATGTCAAAGGGGCAGAAGCTAAAGGCTGCCCAGAAATTTGGTCGAACTTTGGCATGATGTGGCTTTTGTGGCACGTAAGAATAGGTTTAATGTGTGCAGAATGGAATTCATCTTCACACTATTACATTACACCTATAACCCAGGAATGGTGTCCACTCTTTGCACATAAAATTTTTTTGCTGGAGTTTATGTGATTACATCTTCAAACAGTGTATACGGAAGTGGACAACATTTGAAAGATACAGTGAGAATTTTGAGAGTCGTTCTTGGAATAACTTAAGATACTACTCTTGTACATTACATCACAAGGACTTCCAGGTAACCTCAAGGATAACAAGGGCTCAACCCAATCAAATTTATCATTGCCCAACAAGGGCAATGTGGAGGCAAGAGGAATGTATAAGGCAAATACGATCAACTTGCTGCAGGGTTAACAACGGATAGCCTAGATCAACCAAATGGGCAAACCAATGGAGGTACATAATGCAATTTTGTGCTGAGCAGTGTAGTATCGTGATTAGAGATTATATCATCACTGATTTCAACAGGAACATGGGCTATAACAGCAATCAAAATTCACCATATGGATACTACCATTGTAATAGCTAGGCTAGTTATTATACGTTTACAGCAATTTAGCATAAATTTTAGTTCAAAATGTAATATCAGTCTTGGGCCTCAAAAATCCAAGATTGATAATAGGTTCTATGTACTAGACATATCTTATGGTCTTGCTCGTGGTAAGACTACATGCCACTTTGTTTTTGTTTTTTATTATACATATAAAAACTAGCCCTACGCAACTCGCCTAGTCGATATGCTTATGTGTTATATACCTCTAAAACGTGATATATACACAGTGTAATTTTTTTTACAAAGTGTGGTCAACTGACCAACCTTGTGACCATGTGGCTTCGACACTGAGTAACACCCACTACTCTTCTCCATTAACCTCCCACTACTTCTTACTATTATGGTTGTAACTCGCACACCTCCATAATTTTCCCTTATGATCTCAATAGTTAGTACCATGTTCATGGCATCCCTTAGCATTACCTAAATATCAACCTATAAATAGAGGGTTTAGGCATCACATTAAACACACTTTGAATACACTTGAATACATGGAAGAAATAAGAATTTCTCATATCTTTTTCCTTAAATTCTTGTCTATTTTCTTGTTTTATATTCACATTATCAGCAAGAGTCTCTAACCAATTGAGATTTGAGATTTGAGTTTGGTTCTTCTTCTGCCGATGTTCTGATTAATTTCATTACGAGAATCAGAAAAGAAAAACTATTATAACTAGTAAGTACAAAAGCAGGTAAGTGTGAGGTTGGACTTAAAGAAAATCTGCTATGCTCCTCCATTACTTACGTTGTTTTTTTAAGTCTTTTCAGTTGACAATTTAATTTCCTAATAACTTTCATTCTTGACCTTGTCTAAATTATTAAAGTTTAGAAAAACGAATAGGTAATTGAATCTTTCTGAGTATGAGCTTGTGTCACTTACATGTAATCTTGGTGTTATGGGTTATGTTATGCAAGTAATAGTTCATCCATTGCATCCAGTATTTTGATTAAAAAGGAAAGGAAATCGATAATTATAACTTTAATAAATATTTGGTCCATCACACAATGACCCATATAATTGTGTGCACTATAACTAGTGTGATAACTTTGAGCTAACTAGATAATATAAAAAGTGACAATTTTGAGGATAAATTTTTTTGCTTAATTAGTGACATTGATAATAGTAACAGAGTTTGAGTTATTAGTACCGATGAAATTGTTCTCACATTTTTTAAGTACTCCTGAATTGTATAACTTACATATTTTTATCACGACTAATATAATATACTGTGGTCTAATTTTTTCAGAGTCTGTAAAATTTAGTTTATCTTATTTATATCTTAATTAAATAGGTCAAAACTACATGCAATGAGTTTTATGGTTATAAACTGATGAAGTGCTAATGTCTATGAAATTATTATAACAGAATGGTTTCATGCATAACCATTATATGTGGCCCTGTCGGTAACAGATTTAGAGGTCCGAGAATGAGTCTCAGTTGCACTTTGTCCTATTATGTTATTGGTTGAGGGTGATACGGTGAGTTCAAGTTCCATCACACCTTGAGAGTAAGACATCGGGTTTAAGTCTTAGTGCGCACCATGATAATAAGATGTTGGGTTCGAGTCCCAACACATTATGGCCTAACATACCTTTATATGGGTAACGCATTGGGTTTGAGTTCAAATGCACCATATTGATGATATAATGATGACCAAAGAAAAATAATGTATTTTTCATAAAAATATGAAGTTTGTCTCGCTTAATTTGCTCCATTCTTGAAATGAATGTGATAGCGGTGCAAAATAAGTCTAAAAGAAGACAAGTGGTTAACCAATGAACACAGGCATACCACAGATCAAAATAATAATAGTCACCGTTATGCTAATTGTAAAAAGAAGAACAATAAGGGTTCTCAAATAATCCTTCAAAGGTGAAGGAAATATGTATCAATGTGGACTGTTTATACGAGACACGCTCACATGATTATAGACCGTTCTTGATAATGCGACTTGTGAAACATTGTAAATGCAGACTCATTCCTGAAAATGAATGTGAAAATATATATATGATAAAGATTATGCATAAAAATGTGCTTTTGTATGGTTGAAAAAAATACCACAACGCACCTCTAAGGGAGGTTTGAGAGAAATAAAGATAATGAATGATACAATGTGATTACATGATTATGTCATTTGGACGCGTACATGTGGTACGCCAAAAAATATTTGACAGGCCTTGTAAAAAGTTATTAAAGCAAGAAATAATTTTGCTTGTGATGATTTTGACCGTGACAATTATTATTTTTTCGTGAAGGAGACATTCACCATATGGCCGGTGTAAAAAAAATCTTGTAGTACAAAATCAATTAAGAGATTCGGAAGAACTAATTTGTTACTATCCGGATGAATGAAATTGTTCTTGACATTGATATTATAATAAGTCTCAAAAAAAAAAAATTAAGTTCCAAATATATTAGTCAAAGTGGTTGGCATATTGAGACTACAAAGGAAAGGAAGATTGAATATCTTCATATTAATATAATCATATCAGGTAAATATAAAAGGTTACCCGACTTTTTTTATTTTTGTACTAAACAAGTATAAGCATAATGATCCAACCACATGCCGCAACTAAACTAGAGGTTTACTGAAACAAATATGAGTTGGCATGACCGGTTAGTCATCCCAGTTCAATTATGATGAGAAAATTAATTAAGAATTCATATTGAGATATGTTGAAGAAATAACAGATTTTTCAAGAATTCTCTTGTGTTGCTTATTCTCATGATATACCAGCTAAGATTGGGAATGAATCCCTTGTTTCTGAAACGAATAAAAGGTGATATATTTATGGTCCCAGTCACCTGCCATGTGGACTATTTACTATTGTATGATTTTAATAGACCATCTATTATACGGTCACATGTGCGTTTGTTATCAACTTGCAGTTTGGCTTTTGCAAGGTTGCTTGCTCAAATTATTAGAGCACAATTCCAGAATGTAAATATGATGATTTATCTTGTTGATGCTGGTGTAAATCCAAGTTGGTTTAGCAGGAATTGTATGCCTCCAATTATAGCTAAACCATTGGTTATGAGAACAAAACTTCCAAATAGAAATTTGGAATGAGATGTATTATTTAATATACAGAAACACTTGTACGAATCTAGCCAAGTTATGGTAAATTCTCCCTATCACAATTGGTTCGAGGTCAGGAACCTAATAGTTTTCATCTAGAAATATGGATGCGCTATATGATTTAATTACGTGATGACTTGATAGGTCATCTCATGTTTTAGAATTAAATTATGTGTTCTGAATCCTTAAATATCTCATTTTAGCCTTTTTCGACTTACGTGCGCAGTCCGGGTATTGACCCGAAAGGAAAAAGTGGTAAAAACTGGTAAAAAAACAAGAATTTTTGCCTTAAAAGTTTATTTCTATTGACTTCGGTGAATGTTTTGAGTAAAAGGACCCGGACTCGTATATTGACGATCCTAGTGGATCTGTATTGAAATATGTGACCTGGGCATATGTCCGGAATCGAATTCTGAGGTCCCTAGCTTGAGATATGAATTTTTGTTGAAAATTAAAAGTTTGAAATTTTAGTGGTTTTAAGAATTGATTGATGTTTGGCATTGTTAATACCAGGCCCGTATTTTGGTTTTGGAGCCCGGTACAGGTTCAATATAATATTTATGACTTGTTTGTGAAGTTCGGTAAGAAACAAAGCTAATTTGATGTGATTCGGACGTCCGGTTGTGAAAATAGAAGTTTTAAAGCTTTCTTTAAAATTCCATTCGATTTGGTGTTCAATTCACAGTTCTAGGTGTTATTTTGGCGATTTGATTGTGTGAGAAAGTTTGTAGGATGTTTTAGGACTTGTATGCATGTTTGGTTTGGGGCCCCGAGGGCTCGGGTGAGTTTCAGATAGGTTACGGGATGTTTTAGACTTCTAAATCTGGTTTTTGATGCTTCAGCTGTCATCTGGTGTTTTCTTCTTCGTGTTCGCGAAGGTACTCTCGCGAACGCTGAGAGTTAACTGGAGCTGGCTGAAAACTCTTCTTCGCGAACGCGAAGGCTAGGTCGCGAACGCGGAGCATTGGGGGCATTACCCTTCGCGAACGCGACCAGCCTCTCGCGAACGCGTAGGCATGGGACCTGGAAGAGGAGAAGTAACCTATACTCTTCGCTAACGCGGCACACGGCTCACGAACGTGTAGGCTGGTGGGTATAAGCCTTCGCGAACGCGAAGAGTATATCGTGAACGCGTAGGCTAATTGAGCCGCTGCTTCACGATCGCGACAGGCCCTTCGCGAACGCGAAGAAGGCCTGACGCCCAGACCTTAAAACAGTTTAAAAATGGGATTTTACCCATTTTTCATAAACTCTCCATTAGAGCTCGGTCTAGATGCGATTTTGAAGGGAAAACTCAACACCAATTCATTGGTTTGAACTCTTAAATCATTTTCTTCCATTTCTATCATCACCCATTAAATTCATAGCCCTAATCTTTGTTCTTTCATGGTAGAAAACTAGGGATTTAGGAAGAACTAGAGAGTTTTTGCAAATTGGGGATTTGGACCTCAATTTGGGGTCGGATCCCGAAAATAATTACAAAATTGGGCTCTGGGGTGAATGGGCAAATGAATTTTGGTCCGAACCTCAAATTTTGACCAAGCGGGCCCGAGGTCGATTTTTGACTTTTGGAGAAAAAGTTTGGAAAATCTATCTTTAGGCATTATAATTGATTCATTTAGCAATAGTTGGTGTTATTAAGTTAATTGTGGCTAGATACGAGTGGTTTGGAGGTGGAATCTAGAGGAAAAACAGTAATTGAGCATTGAGTGGCATGTGGAGCGAGGTAAGTGTTGTGCCTAACTTCGACTTGAGGTATTAGGTACCCTTGCCTTAAATGCTATATGAAAATCATGTGAGCGGCGTATATGTGAGGTGACGAGTAATTGTGCGCCGCCAATTTATCTGTTTTGCATGTTTCTTACTCATCCTTCTTATATTGTTTCTTTCTTTGCCTTGATTGTTACATGCCTACTTGTATTTCCATGCCTACTTGCTACTTATTAGATTTGTTTCTCCTTGTTGAAGGTATTTGTTATTCCGTAGCTTCGTTGTCTCCTATTACTTGCTTAAGTTGTTCTTATTGGTATTTTAGTGATATTCTTGATTGGTCTCGCTGAGTAGTATTACTTGTGTAAGGTATTATTGAGTACAAGCTTTTCATTTGCCCTGTTATGAAGTTTAAGTATTGAGAAGGGTCTTGTGTTAAATTGTGAAATTGCTATACTTCCTGTGTAACACATATGAATATGGTGGGATCCGGTTGCGCGCCGCAACATGTGGAATAAAGGTTATATATTGAGGAGGAATAAGGGTGAATTGATATTATACGGTGGGATCGAGTTGCACGCCGCAACAGGTGTAATAAGAGTGGAATGTGGTGAAATAAGGGTGAACACTGATTGTAATTATTGTGATATGGTGGGATCGGGTGCACACCGCAACACTTTTATTTATATTTTGTTGTTTATGTTATTAAGAGGAGATAAGGGAGGATCATGATATGTACGGTGAGATCGGGTTGCGCGCCGCAATAATCTATATGTTTATGTCCTTTCTTTGACTGTGTTAGTTGTACGGTAGTTTTGAGTTGCACGTAAGGATTGGTAATAACTAAAGACTGATGAAACACGTTGGGTATTGTATTTATCCCTTGCAAGTTACTGCTTTTACGTTATTCCTTCTTTTCTGCCTTTATTATTCACTGTATGCAGATTTTATTGTGAGTGTCCCGCCGTAGCCTCATCCCTCCTTCGTCGAGGTTAGGCTCGACACTTACCAGTACATGAGATCGGTTGTATTGATACTGCACTGTGCACTTCCTGTGCAAATTTTGGAGCAGGTAGTGGTTGAACGAGAGGTTGGTTGCAGTCTTCATAGTTAGGAGACCTAAGGTTGTCCTGTTGGTGTCACTACCCGAATTACCCACCGTCGGGACCGTGATGGCGCCTAACGTTGAACCCGCTAGGCAAGCCAACATGAATGTTCAATTTACTTTATTCCTTTATTAGTAGTCGTAAACAGGCGAACTACTACATTAACATGAATAACAATATAAGATGAATCAAGATATATAATTCCATACAATGCCTTTACGAAATTTCACAAAAACTAACCAAATCTAGAATATTGGAGTCACAACTCACGGACTGTCTAAGAGTAATACATATAAAAGTCTGAATGAAATAAGTACATCTATTTCTGAAACAACTAGAACAGAATACAAAGGAAATAGGAGGGGACGCCAAGGCCTGCGGATGCCAACAGGACTACCTCGGTGTCTCCACGTGGACTGAAGGCAGCCTCCTCGCTCTAGTGTCCAAAGGGTCTTATACCGGGATCTGCACAACAAAGATGTGCAGAGTGTAGCATCAGTACAACCGACCACATGTACTGAGTAAGTGTCGAGCCTAACCTCGGCGAAGTAGTGACGAGGCTAGGACACGACAACTAGAACAACCTGTGCAATTTAATAATATTCGGAAGCAATAATAACAACAAGAATAACCAGTTAAGTACAAGAAAAAAGGGGCACATGATGGGGGAAAGAAATATCATATAACAGAAATAACAAAATAAGACAACAGGAAATAACAACACAGAGAAAACAGTGCACGACATCACCCTTCGTGCTTTTACTCTCATCCTCACTGTATAATAAATGCAAGTGCACGGCATCACCCTTCGTGCTTTTACTCTCTCTTATGAGCCGGGATCGATCATATTCGCATTTCCACTATGTTTCAGCCCCGAGCAGCCATCGAAAGCAAAGAGATCAGGTCGTTATATTCTACCAAATAGATGCCGATGCTCCCGAACTGCTATAGGAGTCTAATTATCATTCCCTTCCCGCATCACTAGATCACTAGAAAGATAAAGCGATCGAGGAGCGAAGTTATGGGCTGACATGAGTGGAATCGAAGCAAGTAGTCCTATCCAAAGAGTCCCAACCCAGGGAAAGTCGTTTGTCAGGGGCGAAAGCCGGCTCAACAAAGGACTTTTTTCAAGGGATCGTCGACAAGAACTACTCATGAAGACCCAAAACCTCAGTATGTGGAAAATTCTTCCAATCCGGGTCAGAAAGAAGGGTGGTGCCTTAGCTCATGGGTGTAAAAACTTTTGGTCATGTTCTATCTGCTTGTCCAAAAGGCCAAGCCAATGTAACCGGAAAGGAAGAGTTTGATCCTGGCTCAGTAGTAGGACTAGTTCCCCCCTCAACTACTTATTGATCAGTTGGTAAACCCCCTTCCTTTCGGTCTAGTAGTTGGTTACCTCCTTTCCTTCGAAGTCTTTGTCGAGCTTATCCCCCTTTCCAGCTAGAGTTGTATCCCTTACTATACAAGGGGGGCGGAGCGCTAAGAAATAGAAAGTGTTATCACTATACGAAATGAAGCAGCAGCTAGCACGCTAAGCTAAGATCAACCAATATTCGAACGTGGAACCTTTCTTTCTCGGCCGTCAGTCTTAATAAGTGGATTCTGATTCATGCAGTCGTTCTCTGCTGCATTGGTCTTTTCACTTCCCACTCTCCACCATAACAAAATGTTTCCACTATATCTCAGGAATAGTCAAAGGAAGTACGGCGGGTCCGAGTAGGAAGAAATTTACTAAGAAGTAGGGCATACAACAATGGATTAATTCATTCAACAAGATATGTTTGGATCAGACCAGGATGAATGGGATTGGTCTGACCTCTCGCTTGGATGTAAGACTCCCGCCGCTGACAGATGTCCCATGCCACCTTTCGTGAATAGCTATGCCCGAGAATGAATTATGATATAGCGCCGGATAAGCCACTGCTCTATTCCCGACTCGAAATCCATAAAGGACTTTAAGGGAGATAAAATAGGGGGCCTTATACCATACATCCTGCTGCCTTGGGACGACTGCACGTTACATCATAGCAGCACGACCAAATGGAGGTGGAAAGCCCTTGTATTGGTTGGGCGCTAGCTAGCGCCTTCCTTATACTAATATAAAATGTTGGGCCTTCCCCTTATTTATTAGTATTAGGCAAGTTACTCGAGGACTTCTACTGGGAATGAAAGTTCCCTATTATAGGATCCCTAGTAAAGCCAATTTAATAATGGTCGCTAATCTGAGTAAGAAGACGATGGCTCCTATTATTGGTGAGCGATCTCCTCTACACGTTATCTTTGGGCGTTTACTCTCTTTCAAATAATAAATGCAAGTGCGCACCATTACCATTCATGATTTTAATATCATAATAAGGCACGACATCACCCTTCGTGATTTTACACTCTCATTCTCGCAATAATCAATACATGGCATCACCCTTCGTGCTTTACACTCTTCCTCACCCAAGCAATATCAATAACAAGAGTTTGGCAAGGAAAAATCAACAATACAAACCATAATAATAAATCATAACATCCCGGCAAGGGAGCAACAGTAGAAATATCATAGTCCTGGCAAGGGACACAACTATAACCAATCTCACTCAAGTGCATATCCTTACATAAAATTCCTCAACCGAAAACCAATACTCAACAATATTCATTACCAAGAATTTCTACCAAAATGAACATCCACAAAGTAAAATTCAAGCTATAACACAGTAAATATCAATGAAAACCACATAATTCATAATATCTGACTCACGGGTATGCTTGACACCAACGTATAGGTACTCGTCACCTCACCTATACGTTGAACATGATATTAACACATAGCAAATAAGACTCAACACCTATTCCCTCAAGCTAAGGTTAGGCCAAACACTTACCTCGACTTCCACGACCAAAATCAAGCACCAATCACCACTTTCCCTTTTGAATTTGACTCCAAATCAATTGTATCTAGACATAATCAACTTAATAACTCAATAAACGCGAAACAGTTCAATTCCAATGCTTAATTATAGATTTTCTAGCATTCTTCCCAAAAAGTCAAAATCGACCCCGTGCCCGCTTGGTCAAAACACGAGGTTCGGACCAAAACCCGATCACCCATTCATCCATGAGCTCGAATATGTAATTAGTTTCGAAATCCGACCCCAAAACGATGTCTAAATTCCAATTATTCAAAAATCCCTAACTCTACCCAATTCCCTAATTTTCTACCCTTAAGAACATGATTTAGGCCGAGAAATCTAATGGGTGTTAATGGAAATTGAAGAATACAAGTCTAAGAATACATACCTATGATTTTGTAGTGAAATCCCTCTTCAAAAATCGCCCAAGTTCGAGTTTAGGTGAAACAGTTATGAAATTTTGATAAAATCCTGTGATTGTTCTGTTTTTAGGAGACTGGGCGTTTATTCATCGTGTTTGCGTGCCCTTGGCCGCGTTCGTGTAGGGTTGGCTTACTAGGCCTATGCATTCACGAGCTACGGGTCGCGTTCACACAGGGTTATAATTACCCAGCTTACTCTATGCGTTCGCGACCCTATGGCCGCGTTCGCGTAGAGTCACAGCACTCCCCTCCCCCAGGTCCCCCTTGTGCTACGCGTTCGCGTAGATCATTTCCCCCCAAGCTCCGCGTGCGCGACCAAGGCTCTGCGTTCGCGTAGGTAAAATCCTGCCCCAGCCCAGCTTGTGCATCGCGTTCGCGTGGGTTGCACCGCGAACGCGAAGGTCAAAAACCTGGACACCATATAAGAGCCAAAACACCAGATTTTTCTAAGTTAAAATCACCCGACGCCTATCCGAAACTCACCCGAGCCGTCGGGGCTCCAAACCAAATATGCACACAACCTCAAAAATATCCTACGGACTTGTTCGTGCAGTCAAATCGCCAAAATAATATCTTAAACAACGACTTTAACATCAAAATCAAAGAAAATTTCCAAAACTTCCAAAATATCAAACTTTTTAACTACGGGTCCGAATCACGTCAAACGACTTCCGTTTCTTACCAAATTTTACAGGCATGTCATAAATATCATATTGAACCTATACCGGGCTCCAGAATCAAAATACGGGCCCGATACCATAGATTTCAAACATAATCAAATTTTCTAAAATCCTTTATATTTTCAGAAAAATAATTTCTTTCAAAAATTCATTTCTCGGGCTTGAGACCTCGGAATTCGTTTCCGGACATACGCCCAAGTCCCATATTTTTCTACGGACCCTCCGGGATCGTCAAACCACGTATCCAGATCCGTTTACCAAAAATGTTGACCAAAGTCAACTTAAATCAAATTTCAAAACAAAACTATCATTTTTCTCAGTTTTTCACATAAAGGCTTCCCGGCTATACGCTCGGGCTGCGCACGCAAATTGAGGTAAGATAAAAAGAGATTTTTATGACCTTGGAACACATATTTGACTCATAAAATACGGGGTGACCTTTTGGGTCATCACAATTGGCGTCTACGGGCCTTGGCGTCCCCTTCTACACTTCCATACTTACTATTTTTCTTGATTTCATAAACAGTTGTATTTTCTTTCGGACAAATATTTGTAGAAAAATCTTAGTATGTTCGTGAATTGTGACTCCGGATTCTGGGTAAAAATAGCATGTAATTAAAGTTGTTATTTATATAGCTTCACGTTTATTTCGGTTTATTTTATCTTGTTTACTGATAATCACTTAAAATGTAAAGAATTTGCTAAATAACCTCTAGTGTTGGCTTGCCTGGCAAGTGTGATGTTAGGCGTCTTCACGGTCCTGACGGTGGGAATTTCGGGCCGTGACAAATTATGCAACCACAATGAACAAATATGGGTTCTCAGAGAAAGTTGGAAAATGTGTTGGTGATCCTAACATTAGGGGGAGAAAATGGACAGCTGAAAAAGTGATACGTGGAATGCATTATTATGAGTACATTAGATCCTCGTACAAGAAAATGTGAACTTGATGTTCAAGTGATAGTTCTTTTGCAAAATATTATCAGGGGCATTTTCTAACCCAAAGCTAAATGTCATATTTTAGCTACTAATGCTCCAACTAAAATAACGTCTATGATGGACAGAGTCTATGACACACATAAAGCATAATAGACTGGTTTGTTCCATAGATAAAACTTCATGAAGAAGAAGTGGAGCAAATGATCAAGATGGTCACAGTAAGGAGGTAAGTGCTCTAAAAGAGCACCACGACATAACATTTCGTAAGACCTCGTGGGAGAGGCTCAGGTACTTGAAAAAAGTAAGATAAAGAGATCTCAATAAGTTATCTCTTTATTATATGATGATGGAACTGATGCAAAATGATCGCCGACGATATTGTTGATTAATGTAGTGGTCAATATTAATAATATTGACGAGGATCTTGAGCTCAAATCTGTCATAGAATATGGACAGTAAATGATTGGTCAATAAAAAATACGCAATCAAGATTGACTTGGAAAACGTGAAGTTAGACGGATATTCGCAACACTTGAAAATAAAAAATCAAGTCAATAGACATAAAGACGACTAGTGGTACAAGAGTTTTCGTAAATATCCTGCATACGGAAACATGTTCCCTTGTGGTGGATGCAGTTGCTTTTAAATTTTAGTCTGGCAATACCTGAAAATTTGATATGCGTATATAAAAATTATTGAAGTATTTATATTGTTCTGAAGCATATTAAGGTTCCCAAGAAATTTATTAAATAAAGTTTCAGCAAATCCTTATGTGGATTAGACCAATCATGGCGTACATAATTTGTTTTTGTGTCTAGTGCAACTAGTGCACTAAAATATCTTGCTGGAACCATGAGTATAACAAATATAAATTTGTTTATTCTAAAAAATATTACCAATGTTTTGTTGGTTATGCAAATGCAAGGCATTACATGAAGTTCGTTCTTCATACCAAGATACTAACAACGTTGTTTGCATAGCTCAATTGAAAGAAGGATATACCGAAGGAGACATAATAAAACAAATTTCACCAAAGTTCTTTTTCAGACACATGATCTTCAACGGAAATGTGAAATTGATATTCAACAAATTTGGCTGATATGTTCACTAAGACATTGACAACCTCAAAGTTTGAGTTGTTCAAAAATACAAGATTGAAATGCATTGTCTTCAAGAAATAAAGTGATGTTTTCATCAGGGGAGGCAAATACGCGTTGTACTCTTTTTCCCTTAGCACAAGTTTTGTCCCAATGGGTTTTCCTGGCAAGGTTTTAATGTGGCAGCAGCCAATGCGTATTACATAATATGTGTACTCTTTTTCCTTCACTAGAATTTTTTTCCACAGTGTTTTTTCCTAGTAAGGTTTTAACGAGGCATATTATCTTTGGACATCCAAGGAAGAGTGTTATGACATGCTTGATTATGGTGGTTGTCCATAACTCTTAAGGGAGTAACACCCACTACTCTTCTTCATTAACCTCCCACAACTTCTTACCATTATGGTTGTACCTCCCAGACCTCCATAATCTTCTCTCATGATCTCAATAGTTAATACCATGTTCATGGCATCTCTTAGTATTACCTAAACAGAAATGGGCCTATATGCCAGTGAACTATGCGAATTAGGACATATATGCCCGTCGTTAATAGTTTGGCACATATATACCCAATCCGTCGAATACTTGCTCATTCATGCCCTTAGTTTAACGGAACCACTATTTTATCTTTCTTAAATAATTAATAACTGACCTCAACCAAAATCTACGGATTTGATCTGATAGGACTCGACCCACCCTTATTTTAAACATATTTTTTGATATATTATTTTTGTTTGATTGAGAAATTGTGTGATAATCATATTTATTTATTTGAGTAATTTGATAATCGATTTTTTTTTGTTATACATCATTTCGGGAAGTAATCCTACTAAAAGTAATACTTGATAGTTTTTTTTGTTTTAATAATATAATATTCGAATTAGGTCGTGCTTCTTCAATCATTTTACCATCTATTTTTATTTTTCTCACAATCTATTTATACTTTTCACCAATACAAGTACAAATAACTCTATGTGCACTATAACTTAACGAATACAAAGCAAGTATTCTAACCAAAATTTGACAATCACAGTAATAAATCAGTTTGTCAACTGACAATTAATATGAGTCATAATTTCATAGGTCCTAATATGTGCCCTGTGTATATTATTTTTATTGAAGAAAAAGAATGTAGAAAAATGAATCTAAAAATATTGTGTGTCGTGCACTGGACGGCTCTGGAAATGAATGAGAAAGGACAGAAGAGAAGAGGCTATTAATCCGGGTAACAAAAATAAAAAAACTGCTATATCGAGTAACGAAGGAAGAAAGGTGTTGATGAATAGGTGATGTATTAATACAATAACAAGAGAAGCCTTGTATACTTAGTTTATTATGCTGAGAAGTTAAGTATTTAGTCAATTACTTTCAATTAATTATTTAAGCAAAGATAAAATAGTGGTTTCGTTAAACTAAGGGCATGAATGAGCAAGTATTGGACGGACTGGGCATATATGTGCCAAACTATTAACGACAGACATATTTGTCCTAATTCGCATAGTTCACTGGTATATATGACCCTTTTCCGTTACCTAAATATCATCCTATAAATAGAGAGTTTAGGCATCACATTGTACCCACATGGAATAAATAAGAATCTCTCGTCTATTTCTTTATACATTCTTGTCTACTTTCTTGTTTTATATTGTTACTTTGAGCTAAGTTTCTTAACATGTTTTCATTTTATGAATATACTTTAGTAGATTAGACATGTATTATTAAAATATCTGTGAACTACTTAAACAAGACGCACCGATGGTCTAATGGTAAAATAGTACCATGCCACGGTACAGACCTGGGTTCGATTCCGACTGGTGCATCAGGAGTGCTATGATGAAAATGTGCGCAGTGGTGGAAACTTGGATATTCTATTACAGATGTGATGCTTTGCTCAAGTAAACTAGTTGACGTCTTGACCAGTCCCAAGTACAAGAGTTATTTGCCTAAATCAATATGAATTAATAAGGCTAGACTAGTTAATTGTGTCCAAATACATGGATCAATATCTTTCTTTCATAATGCAATCTAGTTAGGCTCCAGTATATAAGCATATTTCCCTCTTCCAATTTCCATTTGGATGCTTCTTCGTTCAATGTTTTAAACTTTACTAATATGTTAAGAAAAATTTGTGTCAAGTCAATATAATATGCAAAGTAAATACAATACAAGTGAAAAATTTCAAGTATCCGAAGCAACATGTTTCAGCCAATTAAAGATGGTTCCGTCACATATTCAACATGATTAGTGTCATGGGCGGCTTTCCAGCCATGCCCCATGACCCCTTGGACGCGCTCAGTGGCGTCCTAGCAAGCCTCCCAACGCCTAGCGCCACGGACGGCCCCGTGGTCTTGGCTGCACCAAGTGACAAGCGCGCATGTGCCTCTGTCGCCCCATCAATTTCCCTCGCTAGCGCCCAGCCGCAAGCAGCTACCAACAGCGCCGCGCGCGCAGATCGTGATGCCTGAGTCAAAGTTGCTGCCAACGGACCTGTTTTCTACCTTTGTAGAAACTAAGTCCTTTTCTCTGTAAATATAGAGTAGCTTTATTCCATGTACTTTCATTATGTTTCTCTAGCGTAGTTTAGTCTACTCATATAACTTTGGTTTATTTTTTTTAAGCATTATTGGGGGTATCAAGCATTCAAAACTTTCTAGCAAGCAATTCTCTATACTGGTGTCTCTATCCCTCGACACCGCGTTGCCTTCTTTTGTAATAGCTTTCATTATTGCAATCAAGCTTTTATTCAATTCTTATTTCTGTTCTCTCAAATTGTTGGCATTGATTTTCCCACACAGCACTGACAATCTCGTCTAGCGTGTGGCGGGGACCTCATTTGGCGGACAGCAACCACCCTGACATTGGTTGCTTAGCCTTACGTCGCCCTTCCAAAGCATCTCAGGAAGGCGCCGCGTAACAGTTGGTATCAGAGCCTAGGCTCGACATCGGACGAGGGAACGCATTGGCATCAACACCATTTCTGACCATGGTGAATCAAGGGGACCGTATTGCGGCCCTTGAGGAGACGGTTGACGTACTACGACCCATTGTAGATACGGTGCCGGAACTGAGAACCAACCTACTGGAAAGGTTGGACGACCTGGACCGCAGGATGGCCCAGGCCGAAATTGACATCGGAAACATGAGCCGCGACTCTGAAGGAGACCGGCAAACGGCAGCTACTGAGGCAGCCGAAATTTTTGATAAATTCGAGGGCCTCCAACAGGAGCGCGCCGAGAATTTAGCCCACAGGGCACAAGACGCAGACAGGATGACTGCCATGCAGCAATCTATCGACAACTTGACAAACCAGCTCAACGTTGTCAATGCTGCTCTACAGGGCTTACTTCGAGGCGGTGGAAATCAAATCGGGGGCGCTGTGAACCCCGCTCCCTTGGCACAGAAGCTGAAAATTCCTGAGCCAAAGCCATACAGTGGGGCTAGGAATGCTAAAGAAGTGGAAAATTTCATTTTCGACATCGAGCAGTATTTCGATGTCGTGGGAGTCCTAGAAGAATTCAACAAGGTAG
>ML253076.1:29943-57890 GCA_005239495.1 Nicotiana undulata | reverse complement strand
AACCACGCCACGTTATGTATTTTACGTAAGAGAAGAGAGAAAAATAACACGTGGGGTTTCATAGGATCTGTGTGATACTATGAATTAGTGGTGGCAAAATGGTTAAAAGAAAACGGTTATTCGTCCATATTATCCATTAAAAAATAAGTTGGACAATGAACTATTTAAAAACGGGTAAAGTATGGATAAGAACCATATTATCCACTTAGAAAATGGATAACTAATGTTTAACTTTTACATTTGTAAAGCCTCAAATTGGAAGCCAAGGAGCTCCTGGAATTGATACCTCCAGTTTGGGGGACTAAGAATTCTCCATGAAGTGATCATATTCAAGAAGCCATGGATAATATGAATATCCATATTATTCGCCTGATTAACTCATTTTTTATCCGTATTAAATATGAGTTAGATCGAATAATTTATCTATATTTTACATTACTCGTTTTTTACTCACTCATATCCGACCTGACTTGCCCATTTGTCACCCCTACTATGAACTAGTTTGGTCAAGTGATCAACAATCACTCAAATAATTGGACAAAGTCTGGCTATCTCGTCCCACTTTCAAAGTGATAACTGAACTAGTTGTAATTTTGGTCTCTAGTGCGCAACCTTAAGTCCTTAACCAACTTTATAACTTAAATATTTAACCAGTATATGTTCATCGACGTATCAATAATATAAGACTTTTGTAATTATGAACTAACTACAAGGTATTTTTAATCCATTTATTGAGGAGGTAATAAAATTAAATTGTATATTTTATTTCTTATCGTATTTCCTGAAATCAGCGTGTACAAATATAAGTCACATTTCAACCTATTTTGACATTTTCTTTTCCAGTTGGGTTTTTGAAACATATTTTTCCTATTAGTAAATCAATATTTTTACCTTTTTCTCTCTTCGTAAACTAAAACATTAACTTACTAAATCAATATTCATCAATTGCAATTCTTTTTAAACTCCCTCCCCTTTTTCAGCCATTGGATTTGCTTGAACTATTAACTTAGTGGGCGTTTGGACATAAGAATAAAATTCCAAAACATAAAAAAGGTGAAAAAGATTATCAAGGGAAAATGGTATATTGTGTTTGGACATAAATATAATTTTGGGTTGGTTTTAAATTTTTGTGAGTGATCTGAGTGAAAATTTTGAAAAATAGCTTTTGGAGTTTTTCAAATTTTCGAAAAATTCCAAAATTCATCAAGTTAAAATTAGATATTTTATGGCCAAACACTGGTTTGGAAAAAAAAAAGTGAAATTTTCTTATGTGCAAACGGGCTCTTAAAGTATTTATTAAAGATTAGGATATATGCTATTTTTGTTTTCTTACTCTTGTTTTTACATTTGTAGTTAGTCCTACAAATATTAAGGTATTTTGATGACAATGCCGGCTTTTTGTGACACAAGAGTGGTTTATGTCATCTTCAATTAATTATTTTTTATAATACTAGTTCCCCAATTATAAACCAAAACGTTGAATTTTTTCAAATATATATGTTCTAGTTGATTAAGAAATAAAACAGAGTTTATTAGAATTAAAATATTTAAATCAAATGCAACCAACAAGAATGTAGAATATCCGTCATAATTGATTTTTAGGTGCGTACAAAAACCTTAAAAGGCAAAATACCAAAGAGGTGAGTCTAAGATTTAAAGTTTATGGGCTCTTAATTTGCTATGGAACCCATAACTCGTATTTTTTGCTGGGTTGACAATTAAATATTTATATACATTTAATGGGATTTGTTTTCTTCTTTTTTCTTCCATCTTTCTTCCTTCATTGCTTCCTTATTCTTCTTCTTCTTACCTTTCCTGAGCCGAGGGTCTATTGGAAACTGCCTCTCTACATGCATTAGGTAGGGGTAAGGTCTGCGTACAGACTACCCTCCCCAGACCCATGTTGATATCAAACTGGGTTTGTTGTTGTTGTTGTTGTTGTTGTTGTTGTTGTTGTTGCTGTTGTAATGGGATTTTCTAATACAAATACACTAACTAAGCAAAAGTGACTGCGTTCGGCCGACCCCGCACATAATAGGCTTGCTCCGCCCTTGGTTACTGGTACATAATAATAATAATACTCCATCTGGTCCATAATAAGTGACTTTTTAGCCTTTGGTACACCCCTTAAGAAAATACGAACTCATCCTAGAGGAAAAAAAAATGTATTCACTAAATTATCCTTAATTAATTGTTACTTTGACACATTGGGATATGTAAATAAGGGCAAATCTCACACAAAAAAAAAATTATTTCCTTCTTGATTATGTAATAAGACACTTATTTTGGACTAAAACAAAAAAGTCAAAAGTCACCTATTATGAACAGGAGGTAGTAATAAATTAATATAATTTGGTGCAGGATCGGCCTACGTCTTTTTTATCTCATATATCTCTTCTTTGAACCCAAGAAAAGAAAAGAAAAATGACACTGTATAGCTGTTGTAAAAAATAATAGCCGAAAAAATATCTATAAAATTTGTATATATACATTTTGTATGTTGTATACAAATTATACGAATTTTATATATTTTTTCGACTATCAGATATAAATAATTTGTGACGCGCTAAAAGTGATAATATGCCACAAGAAAACGCATTATCCTTCCTCTGCTCCCTCTATTCTCCGAATCTCACACACATCAAATACTATACCTTTTTCCAGTGTTAAAACGGAGTTCACAAAGTTATGAATATGGCATAAGCTGGAATATTCCGTAATATTCATAGTATAAATATTAAAAAGACAGTAAAAAAATTAATATCGGAATTAACAATAGAAAATGGATGACTATATATATACACTTTGTTTGCTACCTTTGTAAAATTAAGAGCATCTCTTGTGTTCTAAATCCTAGTGATCTCACCTCAGCAGTTGAATTTAGAATTTTAAAGGTTTAGTTCTTTCTTTTAATTTTGCCATTTGGCGTTTAAATCGTCAATATGTCTCTTTTTTGCTCATGTCACCTCTCATTTTCAGGTAAGTGTGTAAAAAATATTTTATGGGTTTGTGTAAATTGTTTATTTTCTAGTGGTCTTATACTAGTTTTTCTACGTATTATTTACATGCATATATAATACTAATAATGGAAGTGTTGGGATTTACGTAAATATGGAGTGCATACACTGGAATCTTGGCGTAACCGGTAAAGTTGTTGTCATGTGACCTAGGTCACGAGTTCGAACATAATAAGGTTGCGTACAATAGACTCTTGTGGTCTGACCCCTTCTCCGGACCCCACGCATAGCAGGAATTAGTGCACCGGTAAAGTTGGCGGGAAAGTGTTGTTGCCGTGTGACCAAGAGGTCACGAGTTCGAGCCGTGAAAACAGCCTCTTGCAGAAATGCAGGGTAAGACTGCATACTATAGACCCTTATGGTCCGGCCCTTCTCCGGAACCAGGGGTGGATTTAGGGAGACGCAAAGGTGTTCACCCGAACCGTTCAAAACCATTATGAGTTTATTGGTTCCATTACCACTAGCTATAATTTCTTTAAATTATTTAATTTATTTCTTTTTTTAACCACCTTAGCAGAAATCCTGGCTCCGCCACTGCTATGCGGGAGCTTAGTGCACCGAGGCCTTTTTTTTTATATACGGAGCGCATACATATATTTCTTCACCATGCATACGTTGTTCATCTTCAGTTGCTATATATAATCACTTAATTAAGTGATATAGCTAGGTAGAATTAAGAAAATGAGAGAGATAAATGTTAAATGAAAAGGAATGTATTTTTTGTGGTATTTGTAACAGTTTTACAATGACAATAACTATCTTCTAATATCAGTTGTTTTGATTTCATCGCAGAGTTCACCTTGTTATTTCAGTAGCAATTATCAAACAAAGTTCCTCATAATTCAAACTTGAGGTATGTTACTCTCTTCCTCTTTTTTCTCGTCTATTCAAAGTATATTTTGTTTTATAATATTATCGGTATATTTTAACTTACTGTAACAAATATGGTATATTTTAACCTACTGTAACAAATATGGTATATTTTAACCTACTGTAACAGATATCGGTATATTTTAACCTATTGTAACAGATATGGTATATTTTAACCTATGGTAACAGATAACCTGCCTTACTTCTCAATGAGCAATTACCTATAATTTAAGAAAATGCCAAATAACATAGCAAGTGACAACAGAGGAATATTATGTTGATTCTTCTCTTGAACAATGTCTTGTTGAGAACAGACTTTTCTTTTTGTTTCTTCATTTTTTTTTTAATTTTTTTTTTTTGAGATTTCTTTATATTGGCATATACCCTGACCTTCGGAAGAGAAATGATAATTAAGACCATTGTTTTCATCGATAAAATGCTATTTTAACAAGTTCTGTTTTATTCTTTTTGACATATATAGTTCTGAATTTAGAAATGTTCATCAAATCTTTGGCACTTAAAATAATAAACAAGGATGGCTTAGTCTATTCGGCTCCCATTAACTTAATTAGTATTAATTCTTCCTCACTTTAGTCCTTAAATTCAAGATTACATCTTCTTGAATTCCTTAGTGTAAAGATGGAAGTTTAAGTTTAAAAAAATGTTTTATGTATTTAATTAGCAGGTATAATATTGAAGGTAAAAGCAATGGATGCTCAAAAATCCATTGAAGATAAATTATCAAAGATACATCCATGTTTTCCAGTGAATACAAGAATAGCTATAGTTGGAGCAGGTCCAAGTGGTATATCTGCTGCTTATGCATTATGTAATCTTGGCTACAACAATGTGACAGTAATCGAAAAACATCACTCGGTTGGTGGCATGTGTGAATCTGTTGATATTGAAGGTATACAAAAATGTCTTCTATAGAGTTTATGTTCTCTGCAGTAGCCCGGTGCACTAAGGCTTCCGCTATGCGCGGGGTCCGGGAAGGGCCGGACCACAAAGATCTATTGCACGCAGCTTTACCATGCATTTCTGCACGAGGCTGTTTCCACGGCTTGATCGCCTGACAACAACTTTGCCAGTTACGCAAAGGCTCCCCTTCACTGATAAAGTGAAATAGAGTAATAAACTGCCATAACTGGTTAAATTGCACGGCTCGTGTTAAAATTCTTTATACTGTCAGCGTATATAATTTAAACTTGTTTTATATGTAAGTACTTTTTGTTTGAGGTTTTGTGATAAGTAACACATTTTGTATGTTATGTAGGAAAGATTTATGATCTTGGAGGTCAGGTCCTAGCAGCAAATAGTGCTCCAACAATTTTCCATTTAGCAAAGGAAACAGGAAGTGAGCTTGAAGAATTAGGCTCTCACAAACTTGCATTAATTGATAGCCAAACAGGGAATTATCAGGACAATAAAGTTGCAGATGATTATGTGTCTGTTATAGCACTGACACTAGAACTCCAGGTCAGTCTATGTCAATTGTCATGTACAAAAATTCAGTTGATATAAGAAAAGAAAAGGAATCATAGTTCGTAGTAATTCATGAATTGACTAGTTTTACCCTAAAAGGGCAGCCTAATGCACTAAGCTCCCGCTATGCGTGGGGTCCGGGGAAGGGTTGGACCACAAGGGTCTGTTGTACGCAGTTTTACCCTGCATTTCTGCAAGAGGCTATTTCCACGGCTTAAACCTGTGACCTCCTGGTTACATGGCAGCAACTTTACCAGTTACACCAACGCTCCCCTTCGAATTGACTAGTTTTACACTGGCTGTCATAATTCAGCTCGTTTAAACCATAAAAGTTTATTCACAGGACAAAGCAAAGGATTCAGGTAGAATTGGTGTTCATGCAGTGAGTGACATTGCTTCTGATGTGACACCTGAATTTCTTGAAGGCCGCGGATTTAAGTCTGTTCCAAAATCTGTTGCATATGGATACACAGCTTCTGGATATGGATTTGTTCAAGACATGCCTTATGCCTATATTCATGAGTTTACTCGAACGTCTATGGCTGGGAAAATTCGACGTTTTAAAGATGGATACACAAGCCTCTGGAAGAAAGTTAGTGAATCTTTGCCAATAACAGTCATGTGCCAAACGGAAGTCCTTTCAGTCAGACGCGATACTTCAGGCGTTAAAATTGATGTCAAAAACAACGGCGGGGATTTTCAAAGTATGGAATTTGATAAAGTGATATTATCCGGGGCATTTCCTTATAGGAACGGGAAGATATATAGATCACCATCTTCCATTTCAGCAGGTATTACTAGTTTTTATATCAAGATATATGCAGCCTTCTTTGTGCTTGAGTTTCGGCTCAGTTTTATGCTAATGTTAGTTTGATATAACAGATCTTGAAAATGAAGTACTGGAATTGAGTGAACTTGAAAAGGAGTTGTTCAGTAAAGTACAGACCATTGACTATTACACGACGGTTCTGAAGATTAAGGGACTAGAACACATGCCAGTTGGATTCTATTACTTTGAGGAATTTATGGATGATCCTGAAAAAATAGGAAATCCAGTTGCCATGCAGAGATTCTATTCCAATACAAACATTTTCCTTTTCTGGTCTTACGGAAACTCAGCCAACGTTGAGGGTTCAACAGTTTTACAACTCGCAATTGATGCTGTCAAAAGGATTGGAGGTGAAGTTGAAATGATCGTCCTACAACGACGATTCAAGTATTTTCCTCATGTAAATAGCCAAGGTAAAGATTATTATACTGAAAGCACAACATGTTTTTCCTATCAAAAATTAACTCTAGAATTTAGGGGGAGCTAACTTCCTTTATAATTTGAACACAGATATGAAGGAGGGATTCTATGACAAAATTGAAAACCAGCTACAAGGTCAGCAAAACACTTATTATGTGGGTGGATTAATGGCATTTGAGCTGACTGAAAGAAATTCATCCTATTCTATGGACTTAGTTTCCAAGCACTTTGCAAATCCTGATACACAACCGACGTTTCCTTACGTTAAGGTACTCGAAAGAGAAAATGACTGCTGCATTTTAAGAAAAGTTGAAGTGTGACATGTGAATAATTCAAATCAAAACCATTGATTTTGCAGAGATTATTTCCGCTTTTATCTGATCGCTTGGATAAGAATCCTACAGCTTTGAAAGAATACCAGCAAGTGGAATTTCCTGAATTGACTAGCCTCGACGGTTATTTAAAGCACTGGAGTACTCATAACATCACCAGAAAGAAGACATTGTACAAATGGATTAATGAAGAAGGACAAGTAGTTAACCAGATGACATATGAAGAACTTAATGCTAATGCTTCTTGTATTTCTCAGAAGCTGTTGTCTAGTAAAAAACCAAACATGAAGCAAGGTGACAGAGTTCTCCTAGTTTATGTCCCAGGGCTTGATTTTGTCGATGCCTTCTTCGGGTGTTTACGAGCTGGAGTATTGCCTGTCCCAGTACTTCCATCGGATCCAATGCAAAGAGGAGGACAAGCACTACTCAAGATTGAAAACATTGCTAAATCATGCAATGCAGTGGCTATTTTGTCAACTGCTGGTTATCATGCAGCTGTTCGAGCAGGCTCCGTGAAGAGTCTATTATCACTGAACCGTAAAAATGGAACGTGCTCAGCTCGCTGGCCTAATCTTCCATGGATACACACAGACTCTTGGGTCAAGAATTCCAAAGGAATGCATTCAAATAACAATGAAAGTTTTGAGCCCCGACTGGACAACGTATGCTTTCTGCAATTTACATCAGGGTCAACAGGAGATGCTAAAGGAGTTATGATAACTCATGGTGGTTTAATCCACAACGTGAAGTTAATGCGAAGAGTATACAAAAGCACATCAAGCACAGTACTAATAAGCTGGCTTCC
This sequence comes from Nicotiana undulata, assembly GCA_005239495.1. Classification (NCBI taxonomy): domain Eukaryota; kingdom Viridiplantae; phylum Streptophyta; class Magnoliopsida; order Solanales; family Solanaceae; genus Nicotiana; species Nicotiana undulata. The sequence goes on along the minus strand of ML253076.1, from coordinate 50,132 downwards.
TCAGTATCATGATATGGGACTTATCGGTGGCCTTTTCACAGCTCTAGTAAGTGGGGGATCAGCAATTCTGTTTTCCCCAATGACATTCATCAGGAACCCTCTTTTGTGGCTCGAGACGATGAGCAAGTACAAAGCAACTCACAGCGCTGGCCCGAACTTTGCGTTTGAACTTGTCATCCGGAGGTTAGAGGCTAACAAAGAGAAGGATTGGAAGTATGATCTTACATCACTCAAGTTTCTAATGGTTGCTGCTGAACCAGTGAGGCAGAAAACTCTAAAGAGATTTATTGAGCTCGCGATACCTTTCGGTCTTTCCCAAAGAGTGATGGCTCCTGGCTATGGATTGGCCGAAAACTGTGTGTTTGTAAGCTGTGCTTATGGAGAAGGAAGACCAATATTGGTGGATTGGCAAGGAAGAGTCTGTTGTGGCTACGCGAATCAAAATGAGGCAGATGTTGATATCAAAATAGTTGATCCGGAAAGTGGTGAGGAGCACAAGGAATCAGGAAAGGAAGGAGAAATATGGATTAGCAGTCCTAGTGCTGGCATTGGATACTGGGGAAGGGAGGAACTGACTGAGAAAACTTTCAGAAACAAGCTCGGAACGCGTTCCGAAAAGGTATACACAAGAACTGGAGACCTTGGAAGGATAATTGATGGGAATTTGTTTATAACAGGAAGAATCAAGGATCTGATTATAGTTGCTGGAAGAAATATTTACCCATCAGATATTGAAAAAACTGTCGAAAGCTCATCCGAACTCTTGCGACCAGGGTGTTGTGCTGTTATTGGAGTTCCAGAAGAGACCTTATCCAGCAAAGGAGTGTCAGTACCTGATCATTCTGATCAGGTTGGCTTAGTTGTCATTGCAGAAGTTAGAGATGGTAAACCTGTTAGCAAAGATGTTGCTGAGGAAATTAAAGCAAGAGTTGCTGAAGAACATGGTGTTACTTTGGCTTCTGTTAAGCTGATCAAGCCTAGAACTATCAGCAAAACAACATCTGGAAAGATAAAGAGATTTGAGTGCTTGAAACAATTCAGTGATGGAACACTGGATGTGGTTCCAGATCAAATTTCGTCGAAGCGGAAACTTCTTAGATCCTTTACCACAGCTTCGTGTAGGGAGGGAAATACACCAAGGCCACATTTGAATGTAACATCACGCTCACCAACTCCGAGATTGAATAAAATAGAAATAGTGGAGTTCCTGAAAAGACTGATTTCTGAGCAGACAGGAATCTCCATCAGCAAGATTACTACTACTGAGAGCTTAGTATCTTATGGTATTGATTCTATTGGTGTAGTCAGGGCAGCTCAAAAGCTTTCAGATTTTCTTGGAGTGCAAGTTGGTGCAATTGATATCTTCACTGCAACTTGCATTGAGGATTTGGCAAGCTTCACAGAGGATTTGGTTAGGAAATCTCGCCCTAAGGATACCGAAAATCCTTCTTCTTTTCAAGACTACTCAGAGGATGATTCATATAACTTGGTGGCTGAAGTTTCCTCTTCTCGTCGATTCGGTATCATGCTATTACAACTTCTTGCTCTTGTATATGCCATTTTCATGTTGGTCCTCCCTGCATACTCATCCATATCTGTCTTTAAAACTCTGATTTTGGCAAGTCCTATTCTGATGAATTCATTTCCTTGGGTTGGTTATGCAATTTCTTTGATGTTTGCACCATTTGCTTGGCTTTTAAGCATATTTACCACCTGCATATGCATCGGTGTTCTTGGAAATTTAGTCCTTCAACCAAATTATTCCTTGACACCAGAAGTGTCCATTTGGTCATTGGATTTTGTTAAGTGGTGGGCACTGTATAAGGCACAAGAAATGTCATCCAAAGTTATGGCAGTGCATTTGAGAGGAACTGTATTTCTGAAATACTGGTTCCAAGTATTTGGAGCAAGGATAGGATCATCAGTCGTACTGGATACCGTCGATATCAGCGATCCAGCACTCGTTTCGATTGGAGATGGAGCTGTTATTGCAGAAGGAGCTTTAATTCAAGGCCATGAAGTGAAGAATGGAATCTTGAGTTTCTTTCCAGTTAGAATTGGCAAAAACTGTTCAGTTGGTCCTTATGCTGTAATCCAGAAAGGAAGTGTTTTGGGAGAAGGAACTGAGGTAGCATCATTACAGAAGACAGAAGGAAAGGCAGCATCAAAATCAAACAGCGGCAAGAAGGTGAGGAATTTAATTTCACAAGTTAAATTTATCTGATCGTTCAACTTTTTATAACCTTCATATTTTCTTATTTAGCGCCTAAACAGAATCCTAAGGAGCCTTTTTAACATAGTGAAATGCATTTCTATTGTGATTTCAGGTCATCGAACAGCCAAAAGAAACAGAAAGTGGTCTTAGTCAAGCTATGTATCACTTGATGGGAATCTACATTGTCGGATTCATAAGCGCTCTCTCAGGAGCGATCCTTTATTTCTTGTACATTCTGTTAGCTCAAAAATCTCCATCTCTTCAACACTTTTCCTTAATCTGTCTTTCTGGAGCATTCCATTGGCTTCCTTTCACTATCATTGCTTACATGACCATTATTTCTACTATCTCTTCAAGTCCAATAATCTTTGCTATCTCAGTTGCAACCGCCTACTTGGCTCATGGATTGATCCTGAGCTTCCTTACCATCTTTGTCAACAATTTTCTCTCAAAAAGCACAGATGATTCACTAAGAATATGGCTGAAACATAGAATTAACATTTCCTGTCATCTCAGATTTGCTAAACTCCTTTCTGGAACTGAAGCTTTCTGTATGTACTTAAGGCTCTTGGGGGGCAAAATTGGAAAACATTGTTCTATCCGAGCCATCAACGCGGTTTCTGATCCAAGATTGATATCACTAGGCGATGGCGTCCACCTAGGTGACTTCAGCAGGATTATAACCGGTTTCTATTCTTCGAGTGGATTCACAAGTGGGGTAGTTGAGGTACAAGACAATTCAGTTGTTGGGAGCCAAAGTGTTGTTCTCCCAAAGTCACTTGTCCAAAAAGATGTTATTCTTGGTGCACTTTCAGTTGCTCCAATGAATTCCGTTCTACATAGCGGTGGCGTTTATGTTGGATCTCAAGTTCCTGTTATGATAAAGAACACACAACATTCTATGGATGAGAGGATAGAAGAGATGGATACAAAGTACAAGAAGATAGTTGGAAATCTAGCTGCAAATTTGGCTGCAACCACTCTCAAGGTCAAAACAAGATATTTTCATCGAATTGGTGTTAGTGGAAAGGGAGTGCTTAAGATGTATGACAACATTAAAGGATTGCCAGAACACAAAATCTTTCAATCTGGCAAACATTTTCCTGTCATAGTCCGGCATAGCAACAGCTTAAGTGCCGATGATGATGCAAGGCTCGATGCTCGTGGCGCTGCTTTGAGAATACTCTCTGATACCACTTCCGATGATGAAAAACCAATTCTAGACTTGACATTGAAGACAGGGAAAGCATTTTATGCTCGGACTATCTCTGATTTCGCAACATGGCTTGTTTGTGGCCTAGCAGCAAGGGAAGAGCATGTGAAACGTGTTCCACACGTTCGTGATGCAGTATGGACATCACTACGTGATTCGAACTCATTTACTGAGATGCATTATTACTCAAATATATGCAGGCTTTTCAGGTTCAAAGATGGACAAGAAATGTATGTGAAGTTCAAGCTGAGGCCATGTGATGAAAACATTAGTGAAGACTCTGGTAAAGTCGAGCCAATTGGAATACTTCCTCCAGAAACAGGTGCAATTCCAAGGAGAGATAACGACACACGCCCATTACTTTTCCTTGCTGATGATTTCCAGAAACGTGTGAGCTCACCAGGTGGCGTTCGCTACATTTTCCAACTCCAATTCAGGCCAGTGCGTAAGGATGAAGAAACACAAGATATTGCACTTGACTGCACTAAACCATGGGATGAAGCTGAATTCCCATATGTTGATGTTGGAGAAATCATTGTAGATCAGAATCTCACTAAGGAGCAATCAGAGAAGCTGGAATTCAACCCTTTTCTCCGATGCCACGAGGTTGATGTTGTCAAAGCAACATCAGCCTCTCAAAGTGCTTCAATCGATCACGGTCGTACATTGATCTATGAAATTTGCCAACATTTGAGAAATGGTGAACCACTTCCAGAAGCTTGGAAGAATTTCATCGAACAATCTGATGTGAAAGTTGATCTCTCTGGTTGTCCTATTGCATCTTCACTACAAGTAAAACAAGAAACTAGTCATGAAATAGCTCTATCAAGAACATGGTTTCAAACTTCTTGGTCTACTTTTGCTCAGCCACTACTCCAAACATTCTTGCCATACTTTTTCTTGGCATATTCAATTCATGGTCCACTAAATTGGCTGATGTTTTTAAACCAACCACTATACTGGTTTTTTCCTTTCTTTTGGATATCTTCAGGGCTATTAGCAGCATTGGTTTGTGTATTGACAAAAGCTGTTTTCACAACAAGAAAGAAAGATGGAGGAAAAGCACACATATGGAGCACAAGTCTTTTAATGGAAACAATATGGCAATCATTTAGGACATTAGTTAGTGACTATTTCATGGAAATGACAACAGGATCATTCTTGTTTGTTATTTGGATGAAACTAATGGGATCAGAAGTTGAGTTAAGTGAAGGGGTTTATGTAGATAGCATGGGAACTTTATTGAATCCTGAAATGATGGAAATTGAAAGAGGTGGATGTGTAGGCAAAGAAGCATTGTTATTTGGACATATATATGAAGGTGAAGGAGTAGTGAAATTTGGAAAAGTTAGAATAGGAGAAGGAAGTTTTGTGGGGAGTAGAGCTGTGGCAATGCCTGGAGTTGTAGTAGAAAGTGGTTGTAGTTTAAATGCTCTTTCACTTGCTATGAAAGAAGAAATTGTTAAGTCAAGGTAAAATGGTTGTTGGCTTTGTCATTTTTCCAAAGGGTCCGTAGGACGCAACCTTAGCTGTATTTCTACAAGAGGTTGTTTCCACGGCTTGAATATGATAAGCTGATAACCTTTGTTTATGAGTTTATTGTGTTATGTTCATGGCTGGTTTAGTGAATAAAGAACAAGTCCTATAGTTTTTATGTGAAGAGAGAATATAAGTGAAAGAAATTAAAGTTATTCTCTTCTTTGTATGATTCTAGAAAAAGGGAAATAAAGGAGAATTGTTATGTTTTTCTTCTATTCTTTCTTTCAAGCAAGTAGGGGTCAGCGACGAAATCAGAAAATTCAAAATAAGTGTTCAAAATTTATTTTTAATCAATAACAAATAATATTTTACCTGATACATAATATAATTTTTCGGCGAAAGGTGATCGACCAACATAGCTTCGCCCCTAGGGGTTGACCATACATATCATCATTGTCCATATCGTTCTTTTGGCCAGATCCTGTGCTAATAAGAGGCGGACCTATGTCCAGTGTTAAGAGGTCTCCGGACCCCGTAACTTTCGACAAGAGTCTTGTATATGTGGTGTTCAGTGGTGGACGCACGTGGTGGCAGTTGAACCCGCTTCATCAAAAAATAATATTATGTATATATGTAAACTAAGATTAAAGCTACATAAATTTTGTATAAATAGTTTATTTGAACTCACTTGACAACTACTAATTTACGACTAAAGTTATGTACTTCTAGATTGAACCCGCTTGCATGAAATATTGGGTCTGCCACTGGCGGTGCCCCCATCATGTTAAAATGATTATATAACTAACTTGTCACCTTACACTGAAAGCCTCTAGGGGCACTGATTGAAAAAAAATAGTAGTGTCCCCATTATGTTAAAATCATGGGTTCGCCGCTGGTGCCAATAGTTTATGTGGATCAAAAAGAAAATACTTCGACATTTTGGGTGTGTTTGGTATGAAGAAAAATATTTTTCAATTTTCTCATATTTGGTTGGCTTAAACTTTTTGAAAAACATTTTCCTCATCAATTCATTTTCCCCCAATTGGAGGAAAATGTTTTCCAACTCCTTCTCAACATTCCCCATCATATTCCTTACTCTTACCAACCCCCCCCCCGCACAATTTTATTTTTTTTTTATATTTTTTGTAATTTTCAAATTTCTGCACCCCCACCCCGAGAAAAAAAAAATTAAATATATTTTCAGTTTTACTTTTTTCATCTTTCGATTTACAGATTCAAAATTTTACAAGTTCCAAAGATATGAGTTCGGAGGTCTATGTGTTTCGAAGTTTACGGGTAATAAATTATAAAGTTTACAACTTTCAAAATTTCGCGGTTTCGAAAGTTTTGCAGTTCAGAAGTTCATGAAATTTGTGCGTTCTGAAGGTTGTTGGTTTGAAGTTTATGGCTTCATGTTTATTGTATCAAAATTATTTATGAATACTCTTGAGAAAATATTTTCCTTAATTTGCGTATCAAACACCAGAAAATGAATAAGATTACTACTTGTTTTTCGAGAAAACATTTTTTGGAAAACATTTTTCATGAAAAACCTTTTCCTTTATGCCAAACACACCCTTTGACCTCTTTATTTGTTTTCTTTTCACTCATCCAACTTAGACAATAGAAAAGAAAACTTTACACTTTCTCTTTTATTAATACGAGTATTTTTTATTTAGGTCTTACACTTTGTAGGAGTTGTTTAACCTTACATAGATTTATATATTTAAACAGAATAGAGAACTTATAATATTTTTCTTAGTATTTGCAAATAATATTGACTTTAAATAAGTTTTATCTCAGTCCATTCCCTCAAGGGAAATAAAAAGATAAATTTGCAACTTATTATGAATAAAAAAAAATAAAAAATAAAAAACTCATAGCCCCCTTAATACACAAAGGGTGCATGCATGCACAGATTCATTGTATCTGGACATTTTCTTTTTATTTTCCATTTTACTCTTCGATATTTGTATTAGATTCCGACTAATTCTAGTTTCGCCATATAAAACTTATTCAAAGGAAAAAAACTTCCTTCTATAACTTTTTTTATTCCTAGAGTTCAACCCGAGACTTCTAATTAATTGTAACGAGATTCTATTCGTCACATCACGACCTTTAGTGGTATTCATTGAATCTGGACACTTTCACAATATTTTTTTTTTTTTTTTGGTCATATCACAAGTTTCTTGAGAAGAGACAAATGATAGGATGAAGAAAATCAAGAAACCAACAACATCTGTAATCTCTAGGGTTGTGACACATGTCAGTTGTCCACTCTAACTTTACAATTTGTCTAAATATTCAGCATAACAAAGTAGTCATCACATAACTAATGAAATTTTAGTTGATATGACTAAGTAATTATTCATATTAAATTATACGATAATATATGTATTATTTTATGTACGATAAAAAATATAATATAGATTCGTATGTCAATAGTGCGGAGTATTTAAAATAAAACTTATCATTTTAAAGTAAGTATAACAGATAACAATCTTTTTATTAAAAAATTATATCATAACAATCTCTATATTATTACTCACTAATTAAATAATCTCTTTATTATTACTTACCATATAAATAATCTATTTATTAATTATATGAACCAAAAATACCTCACTGTTTAGGAAGTAGAGTAAAATTTACATGTTTGCCTTTGATATTTAATCCATAAATCAATACATGACACATACTTCTGTATAATTAATTACATAATTATTAATGTTTTAATATAATTTCGTATAAACAGTCTATAAACGTTGGTCATTTTCCGCCTCTTCTTTTTCCTTTTTACAATACGTCTTTGTCTTTTACTTTTACTTTTACTTTCTTTTCCCCTCCATTTCAATCTCGTTGTCTTCAATCTAAAATTCTGAGTTATCGCCGTCTCTGTTAATATAATACATGGCTGCATTTACATTTATTTGTTTTCTTCTAAAACCTTTTTTTAGTTTTTATTTGCCTCCTTTTGCTGTGTGACAATTTTTTACCAAAAAAAGGGGAATAAAATCTGATACCATTTTTAGGGTTGAATTAATCTGCTGCAACCAAAAAGAAATTAAAAAAAAAAAAAAAAAAAAAAAAAAAACTGCTGCAACTTTTGTGTAGACATGGCTGTGATAGATGAAATTGGTGTTGATGTCAGGTTAGACCCTTTTAATTTATTTGTATTTTCTCTCTCTCTCTCTGTGTGTATATATATATATATATATGTTTCATTATTTGTGTTTATTTTTTGTGTTTTCTTTTTTTGGGTTGTGTTGTTGTTTGAGCTCTGTGTAAACCAATGTAAAATCTTGAATAGTTGTGATATGACCAATTGTTATATCAATTTATCAGAATTGTCATATGGGTAAGTTTTGGGTTTTATAATCTTGAAGGGTTTTATGAATTTTGAGTATTTGTGTATGTTACGTCAAATATTTTGATTTTTATTAAATTGCTGGAAATTAGATAAGCTTCCTGTATTAGCAACAACAACAACAACCACAACAACAACCCAGTATAATTCCACACGTGGGATTTGGGGAGGGTAGTGTGTACGCAGCCGGAAGGTAGAAAGGTTGTTTCCGAAAGACCCTCGGCTCAAGCTTCGTGCAATCATAAAAATTGAATCTTGGATTGAAAAGAATAGTCTTTTGTGTTTTACGAGTGAGTTTGTTGCTTTCTATGGCAAGCCTTAGTGGACAGAGTTGCCCGGTACCTACGTTGGTGGGAGGTGGTAGGCACGCGCATGAGCTGGCCCGGACACCTTGGTTATCAAAAGAAAAAATTGTCGCTTTCTGTGGTCACTTTGAAATTGTTTTAGTCTTTAGTGTTTGCACGTCTTAGTTGTGTGTTCATTGACATTTTGATGTTTGCTGGTTTATGAATAATGTACCTCTGTTGGATGGATATAATTTTAATGGCATTTAGTTTTGAAGTGAATAATGTATGATGATTGATGGTTATGTGTTGGGGAACAGCTCGGACATTGAAGTCGATGACATAAGGTGCGACAACATAGCAGAAAAGGATGTCAGTGATGAGGAGATTGAGCCAGAAGAATTGGAGAGACGGATGTGGAAGGACCGAATTAAGCTCAAGCGGCTCAAGGAAAGACAGAAACTTGCAGCCCTGAAAGCCGCTGAGAAGCAGAACAATAAGCAAGTTACAGATCAGGCTAGGCGGAAGAAGATGTCGAGAGCTCAGGATGGTATTTTGAAGTACATGTTGAAGCTCATGGAAGTCTGCAATGCTCGAGGATTTGTTTATGGTATCATTCCTGATAAGGGTAAACCAGTGAGTGGTGCATCGGATAACATAAGAGCTTGGTGGAAAGAGAAGGTAAAGTTTGATAAGAACGGTCCTGCTGCAATAGCCAAGTATAAAGCAGAATGTCGTGCGAAAGGAGAGGGAGTCGGCAGCCAAAATGGGTATGCAGGAAGTGTTCTGCAAGACTTGCAAGATGCTACACTGGGGTCCCTTTTGTCTTCTTTGATGCAACATTGTGATCCACCTCAGCGGAAGTACCCGCTGGAGAAAGGCGTCTCACCACCGTGGTGGCCGACAGGGAATGAGGAATGGTGGTCTAAAACGGGACTACCCAAGGGTCAAAATCCGCCATACAAGAAGCCACATGATTTGAAGAAGATGTGGAAAGTTGGCGTTCTAACTGCTGTTATAAAGCATATGTCGCCTGATATTGCGAAGATCAGGAGATTAGTCCGCCAGTCAAAGTGTTTGCAGGACAAGATGACTGCTAAGGAGAGCTCGATCTGGTTGGCTGTTTTAAGCAGAGAGGAATCGATCCTCCAGCAACCGGGCAGTGAGAATGGATCGTCTAGCATAGAGACACCTGCTAGAAGCCGCAGTGAAAAGAAGAAATCTTCCGTTAGCAGTGACAGTGAATATGATGTCGATGGCGTTGATGATGGTATTGGCTGTGTTTCATCTAAACATGCGAGGAGAAATCAATCATTGGATGTTCATCCTCTAAATGCCATTCCTCAATCTCACCAAAGTAAGGAGCAAGGAGATGGACGGCATAGAAGAAGAAAACGTGCTAGGTCAAATCCTACTGAGCAACAGATCCGACCATCTTTGAGACATGGTGATGACCATAGTGACACATTACCTGATACAAACAGTTCGGAAAGCCTAAGGGAAAATGACAAGAGAGGAGCACCAAAGCCTATAGAGAACGACGCCGTGACTCAATCAGAGTTACCATTACAAGACTCGAACCTTTCATTGGTTCCATCAGCTAATGTAGTCTCTACAGAGGATGCATATATAGGCACTGGGCCATCGCTTTATCCGATGTCTCAAAACTCTGCGGTTGTCCCTTATGAATCAGGGGTGCATCTTGCAAGTCAAGATTCGGCTGTTCAGCATCAATTTCATGACGCTCAGTTCCATGGTCGCCATAAAATTCCTGGAATCAACAATGGACAACAAAGTTCCCATTTGCATTATGGACCTCACAGTTCTGTCATACATACTGAACTACAGGTTTCCGAATTTGCTCATGGATCTCAATTTTCTAACTTCAATCAACCTCCTCTGTATCACTCTTATTCGTCAGCTGAATTTGGATCCACGCATGAGAAACCAGAGTCCCACTTGGCGCGCAATGAGTTTCAGATTAGGCAAAGGGATTCTGGAGTTGGTCCATTGCTTCATGGGAGCGGAAATAATATCACTGTAGACAATCACCATTATGGAAAAGACACGTTTCAGAATAACCATGATAGACATACTGAGATGCCTTTTCCATCGCCACTTACTATTGGCTCACCGGATTATGCTACACTCGGCAGCCCATTCGATTTGGGGCTTGATGTCCAAAGCTATTTAGATAATACTGATTTTGATTTAGATTTTGACAAAGAAATGATGTCATTCTTTGCCTCATAGACAACCACAAGGGGAACAAACAACATTTATTCGAATGTGAGTATTACTGAAGTGAACTACTTCTCCCTCATTCATTTGTTTGGAATATATTTCCATTTTTATTTTTCTCACCACAAGAACTTCTCTCTGCAGGAGCGTGATAAAGGTGGAAGGTGTTTCAAAGTGGAACGAGTCTTTCTCTCATAATATCAGAAGCTTGACTGTAAGTTATGGAACTTTGTTTTCTTATCAAGAAGTCAAATGTAAATTCAGTGACCGAAAAATCAATTCTTTTCTAGTTTGGCCTACCTTTACATGTTGAAGAAAAGTGCCTCATTTAAATGAGTTTCATGAGTAGCAAAGGTGGGAAAGATAGAGTTCTCCTCATCTTCTTTTTTCAAGATATTGCGTATAAAGAGAAAGATAGCCAGTCCTCTTGGGCGGCCGAGAGTGTTATGTAAAAAGGATCAAGGAGGATCCTGAGATTGTAAAACTTTCTCAGTGTGCTCAAGAAAGTTATTGACTGTGCTACACAAAGTGATGGAGGAGAAGCATTTTGCTGTTACAGTAGCATATTTATAGGTTCTTTCTCCCTAATACTGTTGTCATCATTCATTTATCATTTGATTTTCTTTTACCATAATCATTGTTATTTTCACGTTCATTCTGAGCTAACTTATACACATTTGTTGATTCCAATTCATACAATATGTAGTTTGTAACTTGGGGAGGAAAGCACAACCTCTTGAGTTGTGCACATGTTAATTTCAACCATTTAGAAAAGAAAAAAAACACATTTTATATACATAAAATTTATATTGAGCAACTTCCACTATTTTGTAATAGCATCTCCTTTTTTTTTTTCTTTTCTTTCTTTTTACTTTAAACCCCTCCCAAATTAGGCGGACCTATAAGTGTTTTCACGCTTCCCCTCCAGCGTGACTCGAATACAGGACCTAACGGTCGTGGGTGGGTGTACTTTTACCAACTGAGCAAGCCTCATTTGTCTAATAGCAACAATAACAAACTCAGTATGTTCCCACTAGGTGGGGTCTGGGGAGGATAGTCTGTACGCAGACCTTACCCGTACCTAAAAGGTAGAGAGGTTGTTTTCAATAGACTCTCGGTTCAGGAAGGGTAATAGCATCTCCTTAAAATTGAAAGTTAAGATGAATATAGAGTATGTCTTTCAAAATTACACTTTGACTATAGAGTATTCCTCTGAAGAAGGTAACAAATCTGAATATGGCCAACTAGAAGAAAATGAAAGGTACAACTACGATGAAGAAAATGAATCCAAAAATGCGTTGTCTTCGTCGTAATAGTTACTCTTCATTTTTTTTCTTGTTAGTCAGATTCAGATTCATTACCCTCTTCAAAGGAATACTCATTCTCACTAGAGCCGCAGTGCGATTATGAAGATATAATATTTGAATTGTTGTTGGCTGTGACTTGTGAGTTACGGGTGGTGATGTTCTTGTGCCTCTCCGACGACAAGATCCATTTTATAGGGGAAAATACCGCACCTCCTCCTAAACAACGTCATAGCAAATTTTTGAAAATAGCAACTGGCTTACCAAACTGATCAGAGAGAAAAATAAAAAAGAGAAGGGAAATGGAATGTTAGAAAAGTAATGGTTAATTGGACAACTGTGAACTGATCCGATCAATGTTACTTATACAAATCAGAAGAAGATATGAGCAGAAATAAGAGCTAAAATGTTGTGAATTTTGGAGAGACGGTAGGGACGTTAATATATTTTGTAGTATGAGTGTCACAGGCTTAACTCAAGTAAGCGACGTGCGGACAACTTGACAGCCTATATGCTGCTCAAAGTTTCAGTCCTAACCAAGAAACAAGCACAAAGTCGTGCTTAAGCTAAGGCAAACACACACACACACACAAAATTGCCGGAAAAACAGTGGAGTTAAAGGCACACAAGGTTTGGGAGGCAAGGCTAATTTTCTGGATTTACTTGATACAAAGAGAATTACAAAGTATATGAGATGCCTTCTCTAAGGCCTTTACATGTGTATATATTCTATCCAGCCACTAGTTGGCTCGAACTACAAAGAAACATACTCTAAGGCTGCCTAACTATAAGAAGAAAGGGCTTTTGGGGCGCCAGTCCTGCCCTTGCTTAAAACATGCTTGTTTACTTTGACTTTGCTGGGATGTCCCTTTCATGGACAGGCTTTGGGGAAATGGTCACGCCCAGCTTTGTGGAACTGGTACTTGATTGCATTAAATGACTTGCATGCTTGTCTCTGACCCTCCCAAATGTTGGCATGTTGTGTGGAAAGACCTCATGGACTTTGGTACCCAAGTTTGAATCGAATTGAGGCACAATAGGCGGGAGAATCAGTAGCGAACATGGCCGGGCGACACACTCCCCCACTTGAAATGATGACGACCGCGACGCCACAAAGTTTCAAGTAATCATGAACTTGATCCTTGAACTGCCATAGATCTTCGTATTTCTCCCATGACGCCTCCTCGGGTGATTGCCCCTTTCCAATGCACAAGAAATTGATCACTTGAATTGCCCCAACCTTTGCTTCGGACCAATTGGTGATCGATAATGGCCTCAACTTTCTTGTCAATGGTTGAAGAGGTTATGAAAATTTGAGCACGGCTAGACTGCCCCCGCTCCGCATCATCCTTGTCTTCATGGTATGGCTTGAGTTGGCTAGCATGGAAGACAGGATAAATCTTCAAATGATGAGGCACGTCCAGCTTAAAGGAAATCTTGCCAACCTTGTTGTGATTTCGAATGGACCATCGTAACGCCGAATAAGACTTTGATTGACGCCTCTCAACGATTTGAATTGCCGAGGATTGAGCTTTACCATCACCTTATCCCCAATTCTGTAGTGCACCGGACGTCGCTTCGGATCAACAAACTTTTTCATCTTTTGGGAAGCTTTGTCTAAATAAGACCTCGCCATGTCCACTTGATCCTCCCAAGCTTTAGCCATATGAAATGTCCCTTGTGTTTTTTAACGCTGCACTCAAGGGCAAAGACTGCGGGGTGTTGGGTTGTTACCCTGTTGCAAGTTAAAAAGGGCTCCTTCAGGTTGACTCACTACGCTGCAAATTATAGGAGAACTGGCAGTTTCAAGTAGCTTGGCCCAGTCCTTCTGGTTTGCACTAACAAAGTGCCTCAAATACAGCTCCAACGGCGCGTTTACCCTCTCCGTTTGGCCATCCGTTTGTGGATGAAAACTGGTGGAGAAGTGCAACTCCGATCCTAACAAGTTAAACAATTCTCTCCAAAAAGCACCGGTGAAACGGGGATCACGATCACTTATAATATGTTTTGGAATACCCCAATGATGTACCACGTCCCTTAGGAACAAGCGTGTTGCCTCCTTGGCTTTGCAATTGGCGGTGGTGGCAATGAAGGTTGCATACTTTGAGAATCGATCGACCACCACCATGATTGTGCCAAGGCCCTCTGAATTTGGCAAACACGTAACGAAGTCCATTGTGACGCTATACCATGGCCTTTCCGCCACTAGTAAAGGCTCAAGCAAGCCTCCCAGTACCTTGTGTTCAACTTTGTCTTGTTGGCACACAAGACACGTTCGGATGTAGACTTCAATATCATCCCTCATATGCGGCCAAAAATATGATGACTCTAATAGCGCCAAGGTGCGCTTTTGGCTCGGATGACCTGCCCATGCAGTGTCGTGCCCTTCTTTGATCAATGTGTGCCTAAGGTTTCCCCATTTAGGCATGAAAAGATTCGTTTGCCGGTGATATAAAGAAGCCCGTCTTCCGCCCAAAACTTCTTTGTCTTTCCTTGGATGGACAAATCAAGAAGTTGCTTCGCCACTGGATGTGCTTGATTGCATCAAGAATATCACTGCTGGTCGTGCTAACAATTGGTGCTAGCATTGCCTTCCGACTCAATGCGTCGACAACAACATTGGCTTTCCCCGATTTGTACTCCAAGGAATAATCAAACTCATCCAAGAAGTCCTGCCACCGTACTTGCTTAGGTGAAAACTTCTTTTGGGACTGAAAATAACTTGTCGCCACGTTATCCGTTTTGACAATGAAATGAGCTCCTAGTAAATAATGACGCCAGGTTCTTAGACAATGAACCACTGCTATCATTTCCTCCTCTTGGACAGTGTAATGACGCTCCGCATCATTAAATTTTCTTCTCTCAAAGGCTATTGGATGACCTTCTTGCATTAGGACGCCTCCAATAGCAAAATCAGATGCATCCGTGCGGACCTCAAAGATTTTGGAAAAGTCGGGTAGAGCCAAGACATGCTCTTCCGTAATTGCTGACTTGAGACCCTCAAATGCCCCTCGACACGAATCAGTCCACTCCCAGGAGTCATCGTTCTTCGACAAATCTGTGAGCGGTGCCGCAATTGCTGAATAGCCAAGAATGAATCACCGATAATAATTGGCAAGGACAAGAATTGACCGCAGCTCGGTTACCTTCGTTGGGGCCTCCCAATCTCTAATCGTCGCGACCTTGTTACCCATCCAAATATTTCCTTGACTGATTGTATGCCCCAAGAATTGCACTTGGGGCTGGGCAAAAGAACACTTCTCCTTCTTCACGAACATGTCGTTTTCCCTTAGAACTTGGAAAACTTTGCGAAGGTGATCATGATGTTCCTCCATGCAGCTGCTGTAAATCACAATGTCATCCAGATAGATGACTACAAACTGATCCAAAAATGGATGAAACAACTTGTTCATCAAAGTGCCGAATGTAGCGGGGGCGTTGGTCAAGCCGAACGGCATTACCAACCACTCAAAAGCCCTGTAACGCGTCATACAAGCCGTCTTTGGTTCATCACCTTCGGCAATGCGAACCTGATAATATCATTTCCTCAAATCCATTTTGCTAAACACCTTGGCCTGGCCAAGACAATCAAATAAATCTGCTATCAAAGGGATTGGATATTTGTTCTTCACTGTGACTTTGTTGAGAGCACGATAGTCTATGCACAACCGCAATGACCTATCTTATTTCTTTAGGAACAAGACTGGTGCGTCAAATAGTGCCTTCGACGGTCTAACATGTCCCACCTCAAGCAACTCTCTGAGTTGTTTTCTTAATTCCTCCAGTTCTGGAGGTGCTATGCGATATGGACCCATGGCAGGTGGCTTTGCTCCCAGAATCAACTCAATCTGATGGTCTACTTCCCTACGTGGTGGAAAACGTTTGGGAAGGTCTTCGGGCATGACATCCTTATTTTCATGAAGATGCACACATAGGGGCAAGGCTTCGTCAACCTTGTCCTCTTCAATCTCTGTTGCAACAGCTAGAAATGTGGTTTCACCCCTCTTGAAGCCTTTCACGTTTTGCATCGGACAACTGGCCAACGACTTGCGGCATGCGAACATTTGGTACCACACAAGGACCCTTCGGATCCCAAATATATATTTGGTTAAGACTAGGAAATGAAGGCCATGACTTCATCCCAATATTCCAAACCCAAGACAAGATCAAACACATCCATGGGAGCATAAAGAAACTCACACTCCCCTACCAAGTTCCTAAGTTGAGTTGCACATTGCGGGCAACTACATTCACGTTGGTAAGGTCGGAATTGACTGTTTTCAACAAAGAACTACTGGGACCAAATGCAAGGCCAAGTGACTTAGCCTTGGCTTCAGTCACAAAATTGTTTGTCACACTGGTGTCCACCATGATACGAACGGATTGCCTGTTTAGTTTTGCATCGACGAACAATGATCCTTTCTCCCTTAATCTGGGCTCCTTGCTCATCACAACACCAAGTAACATATGACCCAGAGCAAGGTCAGGCTTCTGTCGAGCAACCTGCTTCAAAGCAGATTCTTTGGTCAGCAACGCACCAAGAATCATGTGGCCAAGATGAGCCACATCTTGCCTCTCTTGAGCAACAACTTCACCTGCTTGTGCACCGCCTCATGCTTGCCTCCGTTCAGCTGCAATTAAGGCACCAAATTTTTCCAAAGAAGGACAATCTTTGTAACCATGACTAGGGTCCTTGCAAATATAACAACCATTGCGAGGATCATTTGCCTTCTTTCTTTCTTTATACATGTCGCACCAGTGAGAAGCACAGTTGCTTTCTCCTTTGAAATCACGTTCACTAGCAGCATCTTGCTTGCCTTTGTCACAATATACACGGTCTCCACCATGCTTAGTGGGCTTGCTCTTGGTGTCTTTTGCTTTCGTGGCTTTCGTCCTAAAATCATTCAAGAACTCGGCCATATCGAAAGCTTCATCGACGTCTTTGACTTGACGCCACTGCAACTCTTATTTGGCCCAGCTTTGAAGTCCATCCATGAAATAAAATAACAAGTCATCACTTGTCATGCTGGGAATCTGCAGGATGAGTTTAGTGAACTCCTTCACGTACTCACGAATGGAAGTTTTTTGCTTCAGCTCTCTCAACTTCCTACGAGCCTTATTGACAACATTTTGAGGATAAAACTTCCGCTTCAGCTCGAACTTGAATTTCTCCCAGTCCTTGATGGAGCAAGTGCCCTTCTCCATCTCAGCTTTTTTTCCTCCGCCACCACAGCATGGCGGTGGCAGCTAGATACATTATTGTTGCCCGGATTTTGGCAGCTTCATCAACGATGTTGAGGTGCTCAAAGTAGTCCTCCATCTTCCAAATGAAGTTCTCCACATCTTGAGCGTTCCTTTCACCCCTAAACTCTTTGGGTTTAGGGACCTCGATCTTGGTCTCACGCACCATCACATGACCAGTGCCACCAGCAAGTCTCGCTGCCTCCCGTTGTTGCTTTAGGGCTTCGACTTCCCCGTGCAACACTGATACAACGTCAGTCAACTCGAGCTCAAGGTTGGTCAGCCCTTCCTTGTGCTCGTCAATCAAATGATCCAAAGCCTCCTTGACGTCTCCCAGCTCCTCTAAAGCAGTAGACTAAAGTGAGCAGAAGTTTCCTTCAACAACTTCAATGCGCTGATTTAAAGCAGCTAAACCAACCTCAGTGAGATCCACTCGCACGTCTAAACGGCTTGAAGCAGACCCATCACCTTCCTCGCCATGGAAAACCTGTTGTGGGGGTGGCTCATAAGTCATTCCCTCACTCATTACGCCCATGGAAGGATCTTGCACCTTGTTTTTCCCTCTCTTCTTTTGCTTCTGCTTTCTTGTTGGTGACTTGTCTCTTCCACGAATGTTGCCCAAAACAGCATCCTCTCCATTGTTTGCCATGTTCCTCGCCTTGCTCTAATACCACTTGTCACGGGCTTAACTCAAGTAAGCGACGTGCAGACAACTTGACAACCTATATGTTGCTCAAAGCTTCAGTCCTAACCAAGAGACAAGCAAAAGTCGTGCTTAAGATAAGGCAAACACACATACACACATAAATGCTGGAAAAACAGTGAAGTTAAAGGCACACAAGGTTTGGGAGGCCAAGACCAATTTTTCTGGATTTACTTGATACAAAGGAAATTACAAAGTATATGAGATGTCTTCTCTAAGGCATTTACATGTGTATATATTCTATCCAGCCACTAGTTGGCCTGAACTAAAAAAAACGCACTTTAAGGCTGCCTAACTATAAAGAGAAAGGGCTTTGGGGTCTCCAGTCTTGCCCTTGCTTAAAACATACTTGTTTGCTTTGACTTTGCAGGGATGTCCCTTTCACGCACAGGCTTTGGGTCAGTGGTCACACCCAACTTTGTGGAACTGGTACTTGCTTGCATTAAATGACTTGTATGTTTGTCTTTGACCCTCCAAAATGTTTACATGTTGTGTGGAAAGATCTCATGGACTTTGGTATCTAAGTTCGAATCGAATTGAGGCATATTAGGCGGGAGAATCAATAGCGAACTTGGCGTGGCGGCACAATGATTCTCTATTACAGAAAGGTTGCAAACACATATGAGATATGAGTTGTTATTGGAAATACAAATATGAATAAGTCGTCTGGATTTTTCTGTTTTAATTAAAGAAATTAAACAAGGAAATGAAAAAGATAATTTTGATTTTTTAATACAATTTCATATATGTTGGTCTATGTCGTGCCAACACATCTTCATTATTATTACTGCAACAAAAAGTCCTGGATTGGTAACATATCTATGATTGTTATTCATATTTTTTCTTTGTAAGAGGTCCTAATTGTCGAGCAAAGTTATCTAACTCTAAGAAACACTTGTATAAAATGAGTTGAAAAAAGAAAAAAATACAAAAAGAAATGGTAATGGGAGCCCTTGGCTGAAGGCGTCTTTGGGGTGATCTCGTAGTTTTTGCGGGATGAACGGATGGAGATGATGGGATCGGTCCATAGATTTTGCTTCCTTTTCTTTTGCTGCACTTCGATTTTACTATCATCATTATTACTACGGCAACATCTATTTTACTTTTTCCATGTAAGTAATAACTTTTTAGATATTCTTTTGGACTTAGATATCGAAGGGAAATTTTAATTAATTTGTAGAATATTATGGACTTTTCATGAGAGATACGAAAATGTAGAATATAGTCTATGGAAAATAGTCTTTTTAATTGTTCAAGGTAAGGATAAGGTCTGTGTATACACTATTCTTTCCAGACTTCAATTATGAGATTTCATTGGGCAATAAATAATAAGATAAATATGAAATTTTTACATTCCTATACCATATATGAAACATTATCACCCTCCATGTTTAAGGTTTGATTTAATTATATTTAGTATACCAAATTACCAAATCTATACCATAATTAATTTAGGATTATAATTAATGGGCAGTCTTTTACTCCTTAATTAAAGGGGTATAATTAATGGGCACATTTTTACTCCTTAATTAAAGGTGTCCATATATCCCACGTTTCTCTCTCCCCATCATTTGTAACCAGCCGTTTTTCCCTCCCCTTTCTTCCTCTTCTCCCTTCCTTCTTCTTCAAATTGTAGAATTCAGACCTTCGAGATTCAACAAGTCGAAATTGCTACATTCTGTTCTTCATCGTTTTCAGAAATTGGCGATCATATATATGTTCTTCATCTTTTCTTCTCTCAAATCCACCATTGACAGCCATTAAAAAGCTTGAAAGCTTGAATTCAAATTTGGGTTTTCAAAAATCATTATTTGTTTGGATTGGGTGTTGTTGAAAATAATCGGGAATATGGTTTGGAGTTTATATCTCAATTTTGAGGGGTTTTGGTGAAGATGAGACTTGGTTTTGACTGATTTTCAGATTGGATCTCGAAGAAGAAGACATATTACAGAAATTGTAGATAAATTGTAGATAAATTGTAGTTAAATTGTAGATTGTGTCCAGAATGTAGTTAATGTATAGTTTTTTTGTAGACAAATTGTATTCTAAACATCATAATAACTACATTTAATATAACTACAAAATTTTCTATTCACCTACAAAAATTCTACAAAAAAAACTAAAAATAAACTACAAAGTCGA